>JAOTRH010286031.1:0-38788 GCA_034768845.1 Heliamphora exappendiculata | reverse complement strand
TATGGGTTAGAAAATTTTAAAAATAAAAAAAGAACCCTTTAACATGCAACCACGGACGTTCAATGTGGGTTGGTTGCTCCTATTCCCACTATATATATTATTTTGTTCAGTGGGGTAAAAAGGAGGAAAAAAAAAAACTTTAGGGGACCATTCAGTAAGAGTATTGGGAAAAGCAGAAAAGGGAAGAGAAAGAAAGGAGTTGGGAAGAATTTTAGAGAGAAAAAGTCATTTCTCTCTCATGCCTCTCCAATTTCTCTCTCTATATTTTTTTTGTTTTCTTTCTCTCTCCACTAAACCATGTTTGGGTTTTCTAAAAAAAATGTTATCTAAAAAAATATTATTATTTCACACGGTCGTCATTCCCCTACGCCCCTTCTTGCCCCGCTCCTACCGTCGTTGTGAACTGAGAGCTACGGGAGCATCACTCTTGTGAGACCCTGTACCGTTTTTTTTAATTTATATGCATATTTCGTATTTTTAGTCACACTTTAGCGTTTTTGCTTTAGTATGCATACATGTGTTTCGATGCCTGTTTTGGTTAATTTGAGCATGAAGGGTTGCTTCCCAGGGTTGTAGGGAGTTTCTGTGCGAATTTCAAAAATTCAAAAAAAAGATATTTTAGAGATCTAAAAATATCTGGAGTTAAATATTTTCAAAAGATATTTTCAAAACTTAACTCTTAAGTTTTCTCTATTTTCTTTTTGCCTTCTCTCTAATTTCTCGGGGGCCCGGGGCTCAATTTTTAACGATCCAACAGCGGATCCTTAATATTGGCATCATGGTCTACGCATCCATCCGGACGAATTTTAATTTTGACGAAGCTCGTATTTGCACGTTGATCGAGGCATCGAGTTTTTGACCCAATGAGGTAGGATCTCAGATTCTATGTTGTATAAGGGTACCATATGTAATCTTATACTGTTTCACCATTAAAAACGCATGAAATGTGATTTTATGTTTTAGATTTGATTTTTGATTAAAACTATTTTTCGGCGTATTCGGTGGATGGAAGTATGTTGTGAGGATTTCCATTCGAGGTTTTGGTGTGAGGCTTGGGTGTGTTGATGATTGAGAGTGTTTGATGGGCGTTTGGAGGTTCGATTTGAGTTTTGGGAGTGAAAACCAGTGAACCCTAGCCTAAAAATATTTTCTGGGTGAGTTTAGTCGACTGAACTCAAGAGTTCAGTCGACTGGATCATCATTCTATGGGTTCAGTCGACTGGACTTGGGTGGTCAATTGACTGAACAACCTTATGTTTTGTTACCTCTTTTCCAGTGAGCATTTCAGTCGACTGGGGGCTTAGGCCAATTGACTGAACCCCTGTGTGAGTGTTTGGTGTTGGTTTTGATGGTTCGGGTGGTTTGTTTGGGCAAGGGATGGTTTGCAAAGGAGGTTTTGACGAAATCTTTTGGGAGAAACGTGTTGATTGGAGGTTTGGAGCTAACCCTTGGGATTGAGGCTCACTTCCAAAAACATTTGCATGAAAATATGTTTTTACATATTTTGGCTTGATCTCCATGGTTTCATGGATTGGATCTTTTGCTTATACATGCGTTGTATAACTGTTGTTAAGAAAAATATTTTAAAAATATTTTGTTTTGATATCCTAGTGATGGATGGATCTATGTACATGTATATTGTACTGGTTTGAGAAATATTTTAAAAGATTATCTAGATGTACCGGGATGACATGTATTTGGCACGAGTTGCCATCGGTGTAAGTTTGGAAACGTGCGCAGCTTAGGTACTCAGGTCCTTCAGGTTAGTCCCCGTAAGCTGAGATGGTTGGGTGCTCAGCTCCCTCGGGGTCGTGCCCATAAATTGAGTGGTTCGTCATGGTGCTCCGTATAGAACTTATGTGTATCTAACCGATCCCATGATGCATGGGGATTAAATACTGGACATGGGTCTATAGTTGTTACCTCTGTCCCCTGGTGATAGAGTCGGTACATAGGATCATATTCTTCTTATTCTGTGATGGTACATTCCGCGAGGGAAACGATGTATTGATTACTATTTTTCTTTAACTGCAGTGGTTTATATGCATTTGTTGCAATACCTGGTTTGAAGAATGAAAACATGCTTTTATGAAATAAAACTGTTTTAGGATACTTGTGTAGTCTGATGGGAAAACTTGAGGGTTTTGGATGAAAAATCTATTTTGGTTTTGTGGTTGAGGTTGCTCCCACCATATGATTGCATATTCCTACTTTACAGCTTATTATCTGTTTCTATTGGGCTTCGACTCACGGGTGGAAATTTTTTGTAAAATCATTTTCATGTGATGATGTGGATGAGGAGTAGCTTGATGGTGCTCGTGGTGGCAGAAGACTTTTATAGTTTTCCTTATTTTTGGTATGCTTATTCTTGAAGGCCGATTTTATACGCCATAAGACGATATATTGTACGCATGTTGAACAGTTGTCTTTTATTTATGAGAGATACACTTTGTTGAGTATTCTATTGGTTCCAACAAGCGGAATTCAATGTATGAAAACCTATAATTTCATATAAAATGGATGTTTGTTGGATTTTCACGTGACCCCAGGTTTTGGGGCGTGACAACTTGGTATCAGAGCTCTGGGTTCAAATACCTAAGAGCCATGGAGAAATAGGGTTTATCACCTGGTGAGGTTGATTGTATATACTTGCTTGCATGTGTTTGAACGCTGGTTTATAACATGCTAATAACTTTCTACGCATGATAATTGTGTATATGTGGGTATAGAGGTTGAATCTCAGGATTGATGAGTCTTGCCTTTGGGCGTTTGCTTTGACATGTTTAGAAGCCAAGTTAGAAGCGCATTTGGCCGACGTGTATTCTAGCAAGAAAGTTTAATACGTTATCCTGTTTATGTTACGTAGTAGCATGTTGTAGGAAAGTTTATCCTGTTTATATTACTTTCTATAGAATTATGTCCACGTGGGGAGTGCGGGAATGGGGTCGTGGCCGGGGCGGTGACCGAGGACGTGCTTATGTTCAGGTTCCGGACGAAGGGAGCATTCCTTCCCCACAGGAACAAGTGGGTGGTACTGATGTTGGCGGCGCTGATGTCGTCCATGAAATGTTGGTTACTATGCGAACGATGGCTGAAGCTACCAGGGCCAGCGTGTGAGTTCCTGAGCCAAGGGCTTCTGTGGCCATGCGGGAGTTTCAGCGGTTGGATCCTCCGACCTTTTCTGGGGAGTCGGACCCCAAGGTGGCTACTGAGTGGTTAGAAGTGACCACCTCTATCTTTGATACTCTGAATATCGAGGAGGATGCTTTGCGTATAAAGTTGGCTGCGTTCCAACTGCGAGAAGATGCTAGAGAGTGGTGGAAGTTCCCCAAGACCACTGTGGATGAGACGTGGGCTGCTTTCACGAGAGTCTTCTTGGAGAAGTATTTCCCGAGGTCTTTGAGGGATACTTTCCGAGAGGAGTTCCTCTCCCTTGTTCAGGGGAATTTGTCTGTGGTCCACTATGAGGCCAAGTTCGCGAATCTGTCGCGGTTCGCACCTGAGATGGTATTTATAGAGGAGTTGCGCACTCGGAGGTTTGAGAGGGGACTTCGACCTGTTATCAAGGATAGGGTTGTAGCTCTGGATGTAGAGGTGTACATCAAGCTGGTGGAATCTGCTATCTGGGTCGAGAACTCATTGGCAGATAGCCGCAGGATTAGAAAGAGCGGGAGCCGGCAGGGCAGTGGAGATACACAATTTCAGGGGTGTAGGAACAAGCGCCAGAGGTCGTCTGGACCTAGTTCTTGTTTTGTTGGATCGTCTCAACCGCAGTCGTCTGCACCTACACTTACAGTGGCCTCGACAGGGAGGCTAGAGCATAGAGGATTGATCTGTTATCGCTGTGGACAGCCGGGACATCATTCAGTTGAGTACCCGCAGAAGGGCCAGGCTCAGAGTTCAGCGCCCATCTAGTCACAGGCGAGAGACCCGCCTATCTATTTTGGGTGTGGCCAGTCCAGGCACTTTCGCAGACAGTGTCCCGGAGAGGAAAATACCCAAGGCACGATAGGAGCGTTAGTTGCTTCATCAGTGTAGAGACAACAGGCTCCGCAGCAGCCTAGGGGTCAAACGCTTAGGTTTGCGGAGGGAGGTGCGTCAGCTTAGTCGGTGAGGCAGCCATCGACTCAGAGTTATGGTGGACAGACCAGACTGTCGCAGGCCAGGGCTTATGTTCTTGCGGATCACAGTGCTTCCAAAGCACCAGTGGTGTCTGATGCTGCTGTTACACCAGCCATGATCAGAGGTACTCTTCTAGTCTTTAGATCATGGGCCAGTGTTCTCATCATCACAGGAGACGCACATTCATTTATATCATCTGCATTTGTATCTTCTTTGGGGTTAGAAATGGACTGGTTGGGTAGTACCTTGTATGTGGAGACCCCAGTTAGTGGGAGTGTGATGCTGAGCCTTGTCTATAGATCTTGTGTGCTGGAGGTCGCCGGCCGTTGTTTAGAGTTTGATTTTATCATTCTAAACATGACCACGTTTGATGTCATCCTAGGGATGGACTGCCTGACTACCTACCATACCTTTGTAGATTGTGAGCGACGGAGAGTGTTGATCTGTACGCCAGAGGGTGACTGCTTTTACTTTGTGGGTGATCAGGATGAGGGCTTGATGTCTATACCTGGTGCCACTCGGGCTCGAGGAGATTTGAGTTTTCTCTTTCTGCACTCAGGTTAGAGGAGCCGGTTGGGGTTCGGGGAGTGTTACCCCCTGTGGTGTGCGACTATCTGGATGTCTTCTCAGACGATCTGTTTGAGTTGCCACCGAGCCGAGATGCGGAGTTCTCCATTGATCTTGTTCTGGGAGCTGCTCCTATCTCTATGCCATCGTACTATTTTGCACCAACTGAGTTGCAAGAACTCAAGGTGCAGTTGCAGGAGTTGCTAGATAAGGGGTTTGTACGGCCCAGTACATCACCGTGAGGTGCTCCAGCTCTCTTTATAAAGAAGAAGGATGGTCCATTACGATTGTGTATAGATTACAGGAAGTTAAACCAGGTGACGGTGGAGAATAAATATCCAATGCCGAGGATTGACAACTTATTTGATCAGTTGAGGGGGTCGCGCTTGTTTTCAAAGATTGACTTGAGGTCAGGGTATCATCAGCTGAGGATTAGGGATGAGAACATAGCGAAGACTGCTTTTCGGAGTCGCTATGGTCACTACGAGTTTCTGGTTATGCCGTTCGATTTAACGAACGCGCCTGCTACATTTATGGGTCTGATGAACCGTATCTTCCACCCTTATCTGGACAGTTTTGTGGTTGTGTTCGTGGATGACATTCTTGTCTATTCATCCACAAGGGAGATGCATGAGGAGCATCTACATGTTGTTCTGCAGCTTCTGAGAGAACATCGCTTGTATGCAAAGTTCGAGAAATGCGAGTTTTGGATGACGGAGGTGAGATTCCTTGGACATGTGGTGTCAAAGGATGGGTTATCAGTGGACTCGACGAAGACTGATGCAGTGACGGATTGGCAGCGACCAAAGAATATTTTTGAGATACGTAGTTTTCTCGGTCTGGCAGGTTATTATCGGCGGTTTGTGAAGGACTTCTCTAGGCTTGCAGCATCGATGACGCGTTTGATGCGAAAGGGAGTCACGCTTGTATGGAGCGAGTCCTGTGAGTCAGCTTTCCAGGAGCTGAAGAGGAGATTGACCAACACACCCGTGCCAATTATTCATGAGCGAGGTTTAGGTTACACAGTGTACTGCGATGCTTCACATGAGGGTTTGGGTTGCGTCCTGATGCAGGAGGGCAAGGTTGTAGCTTATGGATCCCGACAGTTGAAGACACATGAGAGGAATTACCCGACACATAATTTGGAGTTGGCTGTTGTGGTCTTTTCCTTGAAGACATGGCGTCACTATCTCTATGTTGAGCGTTTCGAGGTATTCTCTAATCACAAGAGCCTAAAGTACTTGTTTTCACAAAAGGACTTGAATCTTCGCCAGCGAAGATGGATGGAGCTGTTGGAGGACTACGACTTCGATTGGTAGTACCATCCGAGTAAGGAAAATGTCGTAGCTGATGCACTCAGTAGGAGGTTTTATGGCACGTTTGCTTTTGTGGCTATACGAGAATGGAGTCTGCTTACAGCTGTTGGGGAGTTTGATCTGTGTCTCGGGGAGACAGCGGGAGGTGCGACCTTATTTGCAATTGCTTCACAGCCCGCTTTAGTTGCACGTGTGTTGGAGTCGGACCCCAAGCTGCGACCTTATTTTTCCTCCTTTTTTCTCTCTGCCTTCTCTCTAACTTCTCGGAGGCCCGGGGCTTGATTTTTTATAAACCAACTGCTGATCCTTAGTATCGGCAACGTGGTCTACACATCCATCTGGACGAAATTCGATTCTGACAAAGCTCAGATTTGCACGTGGATTGAAGCGTCGGATTTTTGACCCAACGAGGTAGGATCTCAGATTCTACTGCTGTATAAGGGTTGTATATGTAATCTTATATTGTTTCACTGTTTCAAAACGCATGAAATGTGATTTTATGTTTTAGATCTGGTTTTGATTTAAAACTGTTCTTCGGCGTTTTCGGTGGATGAAAAGGTGTGTTGAGGGTTTTCTTTCGAGGTTTCGGCGTGGGGCTTGAGTGTGTGGATGTTTGAGAGTGTTGAACAAGTGTTTGATGGGTGTTTGGAGGTGCAATTTGAGTTTTGGAGGCAAAAACCAGTGAACCAGTAGCCCAAAAAAAAATCTGGAAAAGTTCAGTCGACTGAACCTTGGAGGTCAGTCGACTGAACCTTGCTTTGGGGAGGTCAGTCGATCGGACCAGGAGGGTCAGTCGACTGAAATTGCTTCTATTTGGTTTCTTCTTTTCCAGTGAGATTTTCAGTCGACTGGGGGCTTGGGCCAGTCGACTAGGGTCCTGTATGGGCTGTTGGTGGTGTTTTGGTGGTTCGGAGGTTGGGTGTTGGCTCTCCTCGTGTGGTTTGATGGATGAAAAAGGAGTTTTTAGGAAAACTTTTGCGAGAAACGTGTTTATTGGAGGTTTGGAGCTAACCCTAGGGGGTTGAGGCTCGCTTTCTAAACGTTTTCATAAAATGTGTATATTTTTACATGTTTTGGTTTGATCTCCATGGTTTCATGGATTAGATTTCATGCTTATACATGCATTGTATAACTGCTTTTGGCAAAAATATTATGCAAATGTTTGTTTTGATCTCTTGGTGAGGGATGGATCTGTGTACATGTATAATGTACTAATTTGAGAAATATTTTTAGAAGGCTATCTAGATGTACCAGGATGACGTGTATGTAGCACAAGTTGTCCTTGTTGTAAGTTCAAAAACGTGCGCAGAGTAGGTACTCAGGTCCTTCGGGGTAGTTCCCGTAAACTGAGGCGGATGGGTGCTCAGCTCCCTCGGGGTCATAACCCGTAAATTGAGTGTTACGTTCATGGTACTCCGTATAGAACCTGTGTGTATCTAGGCGATCCCATGATATTTGGGGGTTAGATACTGGACAAGAGTTTATAGTTGTGACCTCTGTCCCCTAGTGATAGAATCGGTACATAGGATCTTATTCTTCTATTCTGCGATGGTACATTCCGTGAGGGAACGATGTTTTGATTACTATTTTCCTTAACTGTTGTTGGTTATTTGCAATAGTTGCATCACATAGTTTTAAGGATGAAAACTGGATTTTATGTTAATAAAACCGTTTTAGGAGACTAGTGTGGTCTGATGGGAAAACTTGAGGGTTTTGGATGAAAAATCTGTTTTGGTTTTGTGGTTGAGTTCGCTCTCACCATATGATTGCATATTCCTGCTTTACATCTTATTATTTATTTTTTGTTGGGCTTCGGCTCACGGGTGAGAACTTTCTGTAAAACCATTTTCAGGTGATGATATGGATGAGGAGTAGCTTGGTGGTGCCCGCGGTGGCGGAAGACTTTTATAATTTTTCTTCTTTTTGGTATGCCTGTTCCTAAAGGCAGATTTTGTACGCTATAAGGCGATATATTGTACGCATGATTGAACTATTGTCTTTTATTTATGAGAGATACTCTTTTGTTAGGTATTCTATTGGTTTTAACAGGCGGATTTCGAAATATGAAAACCTGTATTTTCATATAAAACTGGTGTTTGGTAGATTTTCACGTGACCACGGGTTTTGGGGCGTGACAACTTCGTATCAGAGCTCTGGGTTCGAATACCTAAGTGCCATGGGAAAAGGTGTTTATCACCTAGTGAGGTTGATTGTGTATGCTTGCTTGCATGTGTTTAAACGCTGGTTTATGACATGTTAATAGCTTTCTGAGCATGATAATTGTGTATATGTGGGCATGGAGGTTGAATCTCGGGATTGGTAAGTCTTGCCTTCGGGCGTTTGGTTTAACCTGTTTAGAGGCCAAGTTAGAAGCGCGTTTGGCCGACGTATTTTCTAGCAGGGAATCTGAATACGTTATCCAAATTGACAAGTCTGTCTTATTAGTTCTCCTCGGTATGTGAGACGTGTTTGCATAATCTTATGTGGCTATGTGATAGCATGATTATGTGTTTATATTTCGTAGTAGCATGTTGTAGGAAAGCTTATCCTGTTTATATTGCTTTCTATAGAACTATGTCCACGCGGGGAGTGCGGGGACAGGGTCGTGGCCGAGGCCGTGGCCGAGGACGTGCCTATGTTCAGGTTCCGGAGGAAGGTAATATTCCTGCCCCACAGGAACAAGTGGGTGGTACTGATGTCGTCCATGAGATGTTAGTTACTATAAGAGCTATGGCAGAAGCTACCAGGGCTAATGTGCAGGTTCTAGAGCCGAGAGCTTCTGTAGCTATGCTGGAGTTTCGGCGGTTGGATCATCCGATCTTTTTTAGGGAGCCGGACCCAAAGGTGGCTACTGAGTGGTTAGAAGTGACCACCTCCATCTTTGATACTCTGGATATCGAGGAGGATGCTTTGTGTATAAAGTTGGCAGCGTTCCAACTGCGGGAAGATGCTAGAGAGTGGTGGAAGTTTGCCAAGACCATTATGGATGAGATGTGGGCTGCTTTCACGAGAGTCTTCTTGGAGAAGTATTTCCCACGATCTTCGAGAGATACTTACCGAGAGGAGTTCCTCTCCCTTATTCAGGGGAATTTGTATGTGGTCCAGTATGAGGCCAAGTTTGTGAATTTGTCGCAGTTCGCACATGAGATTGTTTCTACAGAGAAGTTGCGCATTCGGTGGTTTGAGAGGGGACTTCGACCTACTATTAAGGATAGGGTTGCAGCTCTGGATATAGAGGTGTACATCAAGTTGGTGGAATCTGCTATCCGGGTCGAGAACTCATTGTCAGATAGCTACAGGATTAGAGAGAGCAGGAGCCAGATGGGCAGTGGAGATGCATAGTCCCAGGGGCTCATGGGCAAGCGCCAGAGGTCATTTGGACCTAGTTCTCGTTTTGCTGGATTATCTCAGCCGCAGTCGTCTGCACGTACACCTTCAGTGGCCTCGACAGGCAGGCCAGAGCAGAGAGGATTGATTTGTTATCGCTGTTGACAGCCGGGACATCGTTCAGTTGAGTGCTCGCAGAAAGGTCAGGCTCAGAGTTCAGTGCCCGTCCAGTCTCAGGCGAGAGACCCACCTATCTGTTTTGGGTGTGGTCAGCCCGGGCATATCCGCAGACTTTGTCCTAGAAAGGGGAATGTTCAGGGTGTGACAGGAGCACCAGTTGCTTCATTAGTACAGATGCGACAGGCTCCGTAGCAACCTAGGGCTTAGACGTCTAGGTTTGCAAAGGGCGGTGCATCAGCTCAGTCGGTAAGTCAGCCATCGACTTAGAGTTATGGTGGACATACCAGACTACCGCAGGCCAAGGCTTATGTTCTTGCTGATCGCAGTGCTTTTAAGGCACCAGTGGCGTCTGATGTTGCTGTTACACCAGCCATGATCAGAGGTACTCTTCTAGTCTTTAGATCATGGGCCAGTGTTCTCATTGACACCGGAGCATGACACTCATTTATATCATCTGCATTTGTATCTGCTTTGGGGTTAGAAATGGACTGGTTGGGTAGTACCTTGTATGTGGAGACCCCAGTTCATGGGAGTGTGAAATTGAGTTTGATTTTATCATTCTAGATATGGCCACGTTTGATGTCATCATAGGGATGGATAGACTGACTACCTACCATGCCTTTATAGATTGTGAGCGACGGAGAGTGTCGATCAGTATGCTGGAGGGTGACTTCTTTTGCTTTGTGGGTGATCGGGATGAGGGCCTGATGTCTATGCCAGGTGCCACTCGGGTTCGTGGAGATTTGGGTTTTCTCTTTTCTGCACTCAGGTTAGAGGAGCTGGGTGGGGTTCGAAATGTGGTGTGCGATTACCCGGACGCCTTTCTGGACGACTTGTTTGAGTTTCCACCGAGTAGAGATGTGGAGTTCTCAATTGATCTTGTTCCGGGAGATGCTCCTATCTCTATGCCATCATACCGTTTTGCACCGGCGGAGTTGCAAGAACTCAAGGTGCAGCTGCAGGAGTTGCTAGATAAGGGGTTTGTGCGGCCGAGTACATCGCCGTGGGGAGCTCTAGCTCTCTTTGCAAAGAAAAAGGATGGTTCATTGAAATTGTGTACAGATTATAGGAAGTTGAACCAGGTGACGGTGAAGAACAAGTATCCGATGCCGAGGATTGACGACTTGTTTGATCAGTTGAGGGGGTCCCGTTGCTTTTCTAAGATTGACTTGAGGTCAGGGTATCATCAGTTGAGGATCAGGGACGAGAACATAGCGAAGACCGTCTTTCGGACTCGTTATGGTCACTATGAGTTTCTATTTATGCCGTTCGTTTTGATGAACGCCCCTGCTACATTTATGGGTCTGATGAATCATATTTTTCACCCTTATTTGGATGGTTTCGTAGTCGTGCTCGTGGATGACATTCTTGTCTATTCACCCACGAGGGAGATGCATGAGGAGCATCTACATGTTGTCTTGCAGCTTCTGAGAGAACATCGCTTGTATGCAAAGTTCGAGAAGTGCGAGTTTTGGATGACAGAGGTGAGATTCCTTGGACACGTGGTGTCAAAGGATGGGGTATCAGTGGACTCGTCTAAGACTGATGCAGTGACAGATTGGCAGCGACCGAAGAATGTTTTTGAGATACGCTATTTTCTCGGTCTGGAAGGTTATTATCGGCGGTTTGTGAGGAATTTCTCTAGGCTTGCAGCACCGATGACGCGTTTAACGTGAAAGGGAGTCACGTTTGTATGGAGCGAGTCTTGTGAGTCAGCTTTCCAGGAGTTGAAGAGAAGACTGACCAATGCACCAGTTTTGATTATTCCATAGCGAGGTTTGGGATATACTGTGTATTGCGACGCGTCATTTGATGGTTTTGGCTGTGTGTTGATGCAGGGAGGCGAGGTTGTAGCCTATGGCTCGCGAAAGCTGAAGACACACGAGAGGAATTACTCGACTCATGATCTGGAGTTGGCAGCTGTGGTCTTCGCCTTGAAGACATTGCGGCATTATTTATATGGTGCGCATTTCGAGGTCTTCTCTGATCACAAGAGCCTAATGTACTTGTTTTCACAGAAGGACTTGAATATTCGCCAGCAAAGATGGATGGAGTTGTTGGAGGACTACTACTTCGATTTGCAGTACCATCCGGGTAAGGCAAATGTCGTAGCTGATGCACTCAGTAGGAGGTCTTACAGCTCGTTAGCTTTTGTGGCTATACGAGAATGGATTATGCTTGCAGATGTTGGGGAGTTTGATCTGTGTCTCGGGGAGACAGCGGGAGGCGTGACCTTATATGCAGTTGCTTCGTAGCCCACATTGGTTGCACGCGTATTAGAGGCCTAGAGGACCGATCAGGAGGCTCAGATGATACGGGACCGCATTGCCAATGGGACAAATACAGCAGGGTGGGTGATGAGTTCAGATCAGAGTCAGAGGCTGTTAGAGCGATTGTTTGTGCTGGAGTCGTGCCGTGCTAAGGTGCTACATGAATTTCATCACTCAGTCTTGCAGTGCATCCGGGAGGCACGAAGATGTATCATGATCTATGCCGCCAGTTCTGGTGGACGGGAATGAAGAGGGATGTGATCCGATTCATTTCTCGTTGCTTTACTTGTCAGCAAGTGAAGGTGGAACATCAGAGACCAGCATGATTGTTGCGACTGTTGCTTGTATCTGAGTGGAAGTGGGAGAATGTCACTATGGATTTTGTATCAGGACCTTCACGCTCGCCGAAGGGACATGATGTTGTTTGGGTTGTAGTGGATAAGCTGACGAAGTCAGCACATTTTCTTCCCATTCGAGTGAGAGACTCAGTGGACAGATTGAGCAGATTGTACATCCAGGAGATAGTCCGACTACACGGAGTACCAGTGACTATTGTTTCTGATCGAGATCCACGCTTTACATCGTGCTTTTGGCAGAGTCTTCAGGTAGCTGTGGGGACGAGCTTGACTTTTAGTACAACTTTTCATCCTCAGACCGATGGTCAGTCTGAGAGGACCATTCAGATTTTAGAGGACATGCTGTGAGCCTGTGTACTTGATTTTTGGGGTTCTTGAGAGGATAGTCTATCATTGGCAGAGTTTGTATACAACAACTGCTATCAGTCCAGTATTGGGATGGCACCGTATGAGGCTCTGTATGGTAGGCCATGTAGATCGCTTGTGTGTTGGACAAAGGTGGGAGAGATCGCTGTTTTGGGACCCAACTTAGTGCAGAAAACAACGGAGGTGATCACAGTGATTCGTAAGCGACTGGTGACATCTCGGAGCCGCCAGAAGAGTTATGCTGATCGGAGGAGGAGACCGTTAGAGTTTACCGTGGGAGACCATGTGTTTCTGAAGGTCTCGCCACGTAGAGGGTTGATGAGATTTGGTCGTAGCGGGAAACTATCACCACGTTTTATCGGACCGTTTGAGATCCTGAAAAGGATCGGGGTGGTAGTATACCGTTTGGCTTTGCCGCCTCAGTTAGCATCTGTGCACAACGTCTTTCACGTTTCCTTGCTTCAGAGGTACGAGCTGGATCCGTCTCATGTGTTAGATTGGACTGAGTTGCGAGTTGATGAGGATGTGACGTATGAGGAGCGTCCCGTGAGGATTTTGGATATGAAGGAACAGGTGTTGCGGGGGAGAACAATTGCCTATGTCAAAGTTTAGTGGTTTCATCACAAGGTTGAGGAAGCGACTTGGGAGCTTGAGTCTGGGGTTCGTGAGAGATACGCGGAGTTGTTCATCTCGTGACCTCTAGTAAATTTCGGGGGCAAAATTCTTTAAGGGGGGGAGAGTTGTGAGACCCTGTACTGTTTCTTTTTTATTTATATGCATATTCCGTGTTTTTAATCACGCTTTTAACGTTTTTGCTTTAGTATGAATATATGTGTTTCGATGCCTGTTTTGGTTAATCTAAGTATGAGGGGTTGCTTCCCGGGGTTGTAGGAAGTTTCTGTACGAATTTCAAAATTTAAAAAAAAAAGATATTTTGGAGGCCTATAAATATCTGGAATTAGATATTTTCAAAACTTAACTCTTAAGTTTCTTCTTTCTTTCTGCCTTCTCTCTAACTTCTCGGGGATCCGGGGCTCAATTTTCAACGATCCAACAGCGGATCCTTAATATTGGTATCGTGGTCTACGCATCCATCAGGACGAATTTTGATTTTGACGAAACTCAAATTTGCACGTAGATCGAGGTGTCGAGTTTTTGACCCAACGAGGTAGGATCTCAGATTTTACTGCTGTATAAGGGTAATATATGTAATCTTATGTTGTTTCACCGTTTAAAAATGCATGAAATGTGATTTTATGTTTTAGATCTTATTTTTGATTAAAACTATTTTTCGGCGTATTCGGTGGATGGAAGTATGTTGTTAGGGTTTCCTTTCGAGGTTTTGGTGTGAGGCTTGGATGTGTTGATGATTGAGAGTGTTTGATGGGCATTTGGAGGTTCAATTTGAGTTTTGAGAGTGAAAACCAGTGAACCCGTAGCCTAAAAACATTTTCTGGATGAGTTCAGTCGACTGGATCATCATTCTATGGGTTCAGTCAACTGAACAACCTTCTGTTTTGTTACCTCTTTTCCAGTGAGCATTTCAGTCGACTAGGGGCTTGGGCCAGTCGATTCAACCCCTGTGTGAGTGTTTGGTGTTGGTTTTGATGGTTCGGGTGGTTTGTTTGGGCAAGGGATGGTTTGCAAAGGAGATTTTGACGAAAACTTTTGGGAGAAACGTGCTGATTGGAGGTTTGGAGCTAACCCTTGGGGTTGAGGCTCACTTTCAAAAACATTTTGATGAAAAGATATTTTTACATATTTTGGTTTGATCTCTATGCTTTCATGGATTGGATCTTTTGCTTATACATGCGTTGTATAACTGTTGTTGGGAAAAATATTTTGAAAATGTTTTGTTTTGATTTCCTAGTTATGGATGGATCTATGTACATGTATATTGTACCGATTTGAAAAATGTTTTAGAAGATTATCTAGATGTACCGGGATGACGTGTATTTGGCACGAGTTGCCATCGGTGTAAGTCCGGAAACGTGCGCAGCATAGGTGCTCAGGTCCTTCGGGTTAGTCCCTGTAAACTGAGACAGTTGGGTGCTCAGCTCCCTCGGGGTCGTACCCGTAAATTGAGTGGTTCGTCGTGGTGCTCCGTATAGAATTTGTGTGTATCTAACCGGTCCCATGATGTATAGGGATTAGATACTGGACAGGGGTCTATAGTTGTTACCTCTATCCCCTTGTGATAGAGTCGGTACATAGGATCATATTCTTCTTATTCCGCGATGATACATTCCGCGAGAAAAACGATGTTTTGATTACTGTTTTTCCTTAACTGTAGTGGTTTATTTGCATTTGTTGCAATACCTGGTTTGAAGGATGAAAACATGGTTTTATGAAATAAAACTGTTTTAGGATACTTATGTTGTCTGATGGAAAAACTTGAGGGTTTTGGATGGAAAACCTGGTTTTGTTTTATGGTTGAGTTCGCTCCCACCATATGATTGCATATTCCTGCTTTACAGCTTATTATCTGTTTCTATTGGGCTTCGGCTCACGGGTGAGAATTTTCTGTAAAACCATTTTCAGGTGATGATGTGGATGAGGAGTAGCTTGATGGTGCCCGTGGTGGCGGAAGACTTCTATAGTTTTCCTTCATTTTGGTTGGCCTGTTCCTAAAGGCAGGTTTTATACGGCATAAGGCGATATATTGTACGCATGTTGAACTGTTGTCTTTTGTTTTTGAGAGATACACTTTGTTGGGTATTCTATTGGTTTCAACAGGCGAATTTCAATGTATGAAAACCTATATTTTCATATAAAATGGATGTTTTGTGAATTTTTACGTGATCCCGGGTTTTGGGGTGTGACAACTCTGTTCCCTCACTTACTGCAAAAACTCATGGTTCTATTGAACCAATTGAAAGATCCCCTTAGTAAGGTGTTGGAGCTGCTGTTGCATGGGATTGGGTGGAGGGAGACCCTCGTGTACCCTAACAGCGGGATCCAATTGTGGCCGATTCTGCTCATCTGCCAATGATCATGTCAAAGAATGGACCTTCTCAATAGTTCAAGTACCTGAAATAGACAAACAACCGTTAGAAGATGTACCGAAAAGGATTCCATCATAATTTCTCAGACGGTCAAATTAGGTTTTTTGGTAGCGTAAGCCCCAAGGAAAATAAAAACCACTAAAAGATGATATTTAGAGAGATAGAATCGGAGTACTTGCATTATCCATTTGGGGCCTCCTTATATACTGGTGGTGACACATGGCCATTAGACCACATAAAGGTTGTTACACCGAATTTTTTAGGATTCTTGGGATATTCTACGAGCAGTGTTGAACACGCGCGCTCTTGGGTTACTTACTTAGATGATCAGTTATTTACTGACCAATAGATATGCCTCCTACTCAGTCGGAGATCCCCTAACGAGTGGGGTTTGCGACTGATCAGCGGATATGCTGTTTGTGTTTCCCTAATAGGCCACCTTATGAACCAAGTCCTGGCTAGGTCGGATCACAGATCTCCCCATTAGTAGTTCCCTATTCTCGATCACTGCTCCTTGATTAGCGAAACTGGGCGAGAATACAATTGTGGCCTAAGAGCTAATCTGGTGTGGACTGGGACCCTTAGGAGCCAGGTGTGCTTACCAAATGTCTCTGAGTATTCCTTCTGACCCTTGGCGTCACGACGATGGCTCATTTACTGTGAGCCATCAATTGGTGAGTTTCCCAATGAGGCGAATGGCCGCCCCTAGCTATTTCCCCAGGATGTATTCCAACCGCCATATGTCGCGTGTTCGATGCTCCTTAGTTCTAAGTCAATTTCGTGGGAACTTCACCAGTCGTAGATTAACCAAACTTGGGATCAATCTTCTTCGTCCATCATCCAAACCGTCCCTCAAGATTTGAATTCTTCAAAAGAAAAGGGGGAACCATCATTCTATCTTCGGTTATAATTTCAGAGGACGAAGGATCTTCCCAACCTCGCCATAGATTTGATACCGCCGTTTATACCGGAGCTTTCCACACTTGCATTCTTGTACTAGGGTAATTCTTTCTTTTTTTTGCTCTTCATTTTCTATGAGGACAATTTTAGGTTCCGCATTTGGAATCCTCCCCTTAAGAGCTCCCAGGGTTTCTATTTGTTTGGATTGTTAGGGTTTCGATATACTTAGCCTTTAATCATTTGTGTCTAGGGATAGAAGACAGATAGTATTGTCCAGTTCTTCGGAGGAGGTGGAGTCCTCTTTTCTTGAAATCGTTCTTGGGAATCTCCAAAATCTGGGTGGGATTTATCCTTTGAGTCCGCACCTCTCAACCCACTTTTTGATGAGATTCAGGACCCTTCACTCGCTTGCATCCCACGCTCAAAACCATTTAGCTCTGCTCCCCTTCGTCATTCGGCTCCCATTTGTCAATTTCATCTAGTCGACGAGAGCTCATCTATAGAGGGCTCTGAGGAACCTTTCGCCGTGAGGCGTTCCCGTTATGAGGGAGCCTCTACCTCTAGACCTTCTTCTGGTAATGAGACAGATTCTTTGGAAGCATTGGCTTCCAAGCAAGTCCAACAAGACGCTGTCTTGCAACACCCACACGTACAAGTGGGACGTTTCCACGTTCCTTTCACCTCCAATGGCATCGCCTCCACCATTAAGAGCTATGACTTAGAATGCCTTCGGGCTCAGTTTTAATTTCCAAACTCGATCTGTCTCAGAGTACCCTTGCCTGATGAGCGTGCCTGCTCAGATTTTGAGGGGGAGTTTGGTTTCTTTGAGGGAGCTTTCCACACAGGACTTCGCTTTCCCCTTCCTTCTCTCATGACGGAACTCCTTCATTTTCTAGGGATTTCCCCTAGTCAGTTGGTTCCAAATGCTTGGAGGATCCTGACTGGGAGTATGGTCCTTTGGCATGTACTTGGTGGTCGGGAGAAGCACCTGACCCTTCAGGTGCTATTCTGGTGCTACAAGCTAGTAGAGAATCTTTGCGGATACATGAGCCTTCAGGCACGTGACAAAACGGGGTCTGGTCACTGGCCTTCCTTCCTTAAACAAACAATAGAAATTCCACTTCTTTTTCATCTCTAGGGATGGTTGGGAGTTTCAGCCCTGGGAGGTTATGGAGGATGCCACTCCGAGGGTCCAACGAACCTGGGCAGAGCCTTTCAAAGACAGTTAGTGCACTTTTGCTTTCATTCCTATTACATGTCCCATATTTCTAGTTGAACCATAACTGACTTTAGTAGGGTCTATGTCTAGGTCGTGCTAGGAATCTAAAAATTCTCGAAGAGGGAAAGAGGATGATGGATCTTGCCCATGCGCATGGGGACAGGACCTGGGGTACCCTGGTCACCCCTGATAGTCTTAGTGAGTATCTCCTTGGACCTGAACCTACTTTTGATGCCCTAGATTTATTTGGCTTAAAGGAGGTTATAAAGGTGTCTGAGATGTCAGGTGACTTACATTGTTGTTTTTTTTACTGAATTGCATGTCCCTTTAGTGCCAGCTGACCAACCTGTGTGCTTTTCAAGGAAGATGGACAAAGTAGACAAGAAAGTTCAGAGGAGGTTGAAAGAGTTAAAGGAGAAAAGGGCTGTTGAGGGAGCCAGTATCTTTGGGGGCCCTTTTGCTAAGCACCCAAGAATTTTTACGCAAAGGTAGAGAGAGAAAGAGGGAGAGAAGGTTGCAAAGACAGCTGACCAGCCGACTGGGAACCCTACTAGTGAGGCTGAACACTCTGAGAAAGGGTTATGTGGTAGCTTAGGAGGTAGCCTGCCAAGCTCAAGCGCAGAGCCAAAGAAGATCCCCTCACCCCTCCCTTCTGCCTTGGATACGGTTGGGCTATCAATATTTATGGAAGGGGAGTCAGGGCGTAAGGTGATTGAAAGCTCCATTCCTCCCACTAATTAAGAAGCCATGTGTGCACTGTCACCCTACGTTGTTGGAGACCATTTCTATCAAGAGATGGCAAAGGTGAGTGCGATTCTATCTTCCCTGTCATCCGCTTAGCTCATATACGTGACCATAAGTAACATGCTTCTCTTTCTCTTACAATCCCCTCCGTTCTTCCTTTTATTTTTTAGGCTATAGCCTTGGTTCATCATGCTGTGGTCAGGGTGACTGAATATCACAATGCATGGAAAGCCGCTGAAAGGAGGTTGTTAACCGTAGGACAATAGGAGGAGCAGATGGAGCCTCTGCAACATGAGAACAAAGTCTTGAAAGCCGATCTGGAGAGGTTGCAAAGTGCCATAGGAGAGCTAACCAAGGAGAAGAAGGATATGGCAGCGGAGCTAAAGGCCAAACAAGTCATCATTGCTAATCTAGAGCACAAGTGCCGAGAGCAGGAGTTTATCAATGCTCAGGGAAAGATCGGATTCATCGAAGAGTTCAAAGATTATGGCGAGTTCAAACAGATCATCAATCAGCATATCACATAATACATGGACTCGATAGATGGGAAGGTCATTCTCGCTGAGCAGTGGGACTTTGGCTTCAAGGCATTTCGCCATCAGGCCTAGATTGCCTTTCTCGATCAGGACTTCTCCATGATCCAGCCTGAGGAGGACTATGCCTCAACGGTGGCTGGCTCACCGGGGTCGAAGATGGCAACATCGTCCCTGCTGTTGCTCTGGATGTAACCAACCCAACTGATCATGTTGAAGAGAGTGATGCTCAAGGTCCCTTGCTTCTTTACCTGCTTCACCTTGTTTTTGAAAAATAATTAGATATGCCTGTTTTTGTGGTTTCTATTTTAAAACATTCTTATACGCATGTGTGGTGTGTGGTTGGAAACATTCTTATATGCATTGGTGGCTGGAAACATTCCTATACGGATTTGGTTTATATGCTGGGCTTGAACATTTTGCCCATTTCATTTGACTTGCCAGTATATAATGTATGATTACTTCTTGTTGTTGCCTCATAGCTCAAGTGTTTTTGTTTTATTCGATAGTAAAGATGTGGACCTTATACGCTTGTGCTCCCCTGCCTTCTGCGCATATTTATTTCCATTTGATAGTGGGTAACTCCTTTGTGCACCTCTGGTCTTGATCATATTTCCTCTTACCCTTAGGCCCTGGCTTTTCATAGTAGAGGCTGATCATCTCGTGATCTGCCTTACCCTCTGACCCTTAGGTCCAGGTTCTTCACGTTGGAGGTTGATCATCTCGTGATCTTCCTGCCCTCTGACCCTTAGATTCAGGCTCTTCAAGTTGCAGGCTGATCATCTTGTGATCTACCTTGTCCTCTAACCCTTAGGTCCAGGCTCTTCAAGTTGCAGGTTGATCATCTCGTGATCTGTCCTATCTTCTGACCATTAGGTCCAGCATTTTCAAGTAATAGGCTGATCATCTCGTGATTTGCCTTGCCCTTTGACCCTTAAGTCCAGGCTCTTCAAGTTGGAGGCTGATCATCTTGTGATCTGCCTTGCTATTTAATCCTGCAGTGAACGTGGGATTCGTTTATTGAAAGAACAGTGAGAGAGCGCTTCATGGGGAATAAATTTCATTTATTAGGTTTTCCCTCACACGTTACAAATTTCATAAAGTAAAATTCAACCGATAAATTCTCCTCTTCCTATGGATAGTACCTCCGTAGGTGATCCGCATTCCAAGGGTGGGTCGAATCTTTGCCTTGTATAGTTTGGAGTCTGTAAGCTCCCCTACCACATGAGGACTTGACAACGTAGGGTCCCTCCCAATTGGCCCCTAACTTGCCCTCCAAGGGGTCCTTTGTGACCAATACCACTTTTTTAAGCACTAAATCTCCTAGTTTAAAGCTTCTTCCTTTCACACGGGAATTATAGTTTTTACGCATCCTTTTCTAGTATATTGCTATTTTGATCGCTATGCGTTCTCAAATTTCTTCTATCAAGTCTAGGTCTACCTTGAGTTCTTGGTCGTTACGCTCTTGATTGAAGTGCTCCACTCTAGCGTTGGTCAATCCTATCTCTACTAGGAAAACTGCCTCATGACCGAACACTAGATCGTATGGGGTAGCTCCTGTGGGTGTGTGAGTGGTAGTTCTGTACGCCCACAGTACATTTCAGAGCTGCTCTACCCACAATCCCTTAGACTTTTTCAGTTTAGTCTTTAACTTCTGGAGCAAAGTTTTGTTAGTGACTTCCACTTGGCCATTCGATTGTGGGTGAGCAGGAGAAGCGAAATGTACCTGAATACTGAGATCATCGCAAGATTTCCTAAAGTCCTTATTGTTGAATTGTTTTCCGTTGCCAGTGACCTTAACTCTTGGGATCCCGTAGCGACAAACGATGTTCTTCCATATAAATTGGGTGATGTTTCCTTCGGTAATCTTAGCAAGGGGCTCAGCATCCATCCATTTGGTGAAGTAGTTGATGGCGACTACCAAGAATTTTATATGTCTCTTTGCGAGAAAGCGCCGACCAGGTCCAGACCTCACTGAACGAAGGGTCATGGACTGGTCAACACTGTCATATCAGTTGGAGGCTGCGTAGTGATGCTCACAAAATGCTGGCATTTGTCACATTTCTAAAACACATTACTTGGCATCATTCAACATGGTAGGCTAATAATATCCAGCTCTCGCGATCTTTCCAACCAAGGACCTAGCTCCGGAGTGATTTCCACACACCTTCATGAATCTCCCTTAACACATAGCCAACCTCTTGCTCAGACACACACCATAGGTAGGGCGTTGAAATCCCTTTTTTGTACAAGACTCCTTCAAGAATTATGTATCTTATGGCTCAAAATTTTAATTTCCTGGCTTTCTTCTTGTCTTTCGGTAGTTCTCCTGTCTCAAGGTACCTTACGATATCTCGCCCCCATAAGATTTCTTGAATTGCCATGATTCCTAGTCCTGCTGGCGGGCTTTTAATACTGGGACTGTCCACCACGTTCCACACGATCTCCTGCTGAGCTAAAATCCTGCTTGACGAGGCCAAGTGCGCTAAATGTTCAGCTTCTTGGTTGTCACTCCGTGGGACCTACTGCACTTTAACGTGCTGGAATCCTTTAAACAGATCTTCGACCAGTGACCTATATTGCATTAGTTTCTCGCTTTTTGCCTCGTAATCCATGTTGGCTTGGTGTACCACCAGCTAGGAGTCTATATTGACCACTAGGTGTGTTACCCCACATGCATTGGTTATCCTTAGCCCATGTACCAATGCCTCGTATTCTGCCTCGTTATTGGTCACCCAAAAACCTAACTGGATGGCCTGATCTAGCCTATCATCAAAGGGAGAGGTCATGATCAGGCCCACACCTCCTCTTCCTTTTCTTGAGAACTTGTCTATGTGCATTGTCCACGTCCTCTTGGGATCAAGGCTCTGACCTTGCTCTGCATTCTTTAGCTCGGCCTCGCTGGGCTGAACATGATCAGGATCCTCCTGGTCAGCAGACTCTGTGGGCTTTGGTTTAAGCTCTTAGGTGAATTCGATGATGAAATCAGCCAAAACTTGTCCTTTAATCACCAAACTAGGCTATAATTCTATATCAAGCTATCCTACCTCAATTAACAATTACACAAGCCTTTTGGAGGCTTCAAGTTTCTATAGGATCTTCTTTAAGGATTGATTAGTAAGGACAATCACTGCGTGTGCCTAGAAGTACAGTCTCAGCCTCTTAACTGACACCATGAGTGCAAAAGCTAACTTTTTTGCCAGCGGGTACCTGCTCTCACCTCCCTAAAAAGCCTTGCTCATGTAGTTCACTGGTTTTTGTTGACCATCCACCAGTCTAACCAGAGCTGAGTTAACCGTTGTGTTGGACACTACTAAAAACAAGTATAGATCTTCATGTGGAACCAGATTAGATAGTAAGGGAGGTTTAGCTAAATATAATTTTAGCTCTCTGAACGCCTCCTCACACTCCTCATTCCAGGTGAAGGCCTTTCGAAGGACTTTAAAGAAAGGAAGGCATTTGTCCGTTGCTCTAGAGACGAATCGGTTCAAGGCAGCTATCCTTCTCGCCAACCTATGCACTTCCTTGGTGGAAGATGGAGATTATATTTCCAGAATTGCTTGGATCCTTTTTGGGTTTGCCTCTACCCCGCTTTGGCTAACAAGGAAGCCGAGGAATTTATCAGAGGAGACACCGAATGCACATTTGGCCGAGTTGAGCTTTATTTCATACCGTCTTAGGATGGTGAAGACCTCCGCCAGACCGTCCATATGCTGTTTTGCCATCCTACTCTTGATAAGCATGTTGTCCACATAAACTTCCACACTTCTATCGATATGCTCTTTAAACATGGATTTGACCAGTTGTTGATATGTGGCCCAAGCATTCTTTAGGTCAAAAGGCATAACTCTATAACGGTATAGTCCTCGTGAAGTGATAAAAGCAATTTTCTCCTGGTTAGGGGTGTGCATGAGGATTTGATTGTATCCAAAAAATGCGTCCATAAAGCTTAAAAGCTCGTGACCTGCTGTGGAGTCTACCACGAGGTCAATTCGTGGGAGCGGATAATTGTCCTTGAGACAAGCCTTATTTAAGTTCGTGAAGTCTATGCACATTCTTCACTTCTCGTTTTACTTCCTGACCATCACCACATTGGCCAGCCAGTCAGGATACACGGTCTCTTTGATTCCTCGATTATAGCTTCCTCCTATTGTTTGGAAAATACTCATTACTTCTGCTTTATTAGCTTCCCGATCGGGTTCACATTCAGTCGATGGACCATAATTAGTGGGTCAATCCCCAGCATATCGCTGTTTGACCAGGCAAACACGTCTTTGTTCATTAAGAGGAATTTTTCTAGGGGCCTTTTGTAAGTGGCTTGGCAATTGGGCCCTCACCCGTACTGTTCGGAGCAAATTTTCCTGGTCCACACACACATCTCTGAGGTCCTCGGATGGCTCAGTCCGCTGCTGATCGTGCTCCTCTATGACCTCCATCTCCTCTACCCTGAAGGCTTCCTTTGGGGTATGCTCTTTCAGGGAGATTACGTAACACTCCCTAGCTGACGCCCCGGTCACCTCGAGAATATCCAACCCCGCGCTCTCTCAGGAATTTAAAAAGGAGATGATATATAAAGGTTATTGCTTGAAATTGGTTGAGAGATGATCGGCTTATGATGACATTATAGGCCGATGGTGTATCGACAACTATGGCACTAGGATTTTGGGATTTTTTGGTAGTTCAAAAATAAGAGAATTCAAAAGATATTAAAAAAATATTTTAATACTTTGAAAGCTAAATTTTGAAAATTTCTTTTAGTTGAAAATAGAATTGCCACTTAATTTTTGAGAAAAATAAAAAAAAATAAAAATGGCTATTAATCTTTAAAGTATTTAACGAGAGAAAAAGAATTCGGAGGCTAAGGTACGAATCGAAAAATGTGTTAGACACCCCGTTCGCCTAACAGTAATGTTGGCCTATACTAATCATCATTGATTTTTTAATAAGATTTCTCAAACGCATACAAATAAAAAAAGTTGAGGTAAAGAGAGAATATCTAAAATCAAATATAAAAAATACATAACATATGTATATAGAACGCTAAAATAAAGCAAATAAGAAAAAAAATTCTAAATCCTATAGCATGTAATTTTTAACCAAATAATACATGAAGCACACCCACATACAAAGATTCAAAACAATCTAAACTAATATGATTTAAATAAAAGAACAAAAATATGCTAAAAGTCACTAAAATCAAATTATGCTAAAAAAATGGGCATAAATCTTCTACCAATTTAAAATTATCTAGTGAAAGAAAGTAAACAAAACATGTATATAACCAAAATAAACTAGATTAGCATTGTCATGATTAATTCTACCAAAGAAAAAATGTTAAACCAAAATAAAGTGTACAAAATTCTATATGCAAAAGTTTAATGATTAAAGAAAACAAGTAACAAGAATTTTATGTAACCATTTTTTTTCCATACAAAAGAATGTTCAAAAAGTTAACTAAAATAAAAAAAATTAAAAAGAATATCTACAAAGAAGATTTAATAAAAAGTTTTTAAAAACAAATGCTATTAAACTAATAGAAAAACTTAACTATTTATATTTTATATTTTGAATAAAACAAAAGATAAGAAAAGAAAATGAAATGAAATGAACCAAAGGGTTTAAACTACTATTTACTAAATGAGAGAATTACACTACTATTTAAAAGACGAAAATAAGAAAAAGAAGAAGAATATTAACTAGCATAAAAGACTTTTGTAGTTTTTGGAATTAGCAAAATAAAAGAAGAAAAATAAAGAAAATACAATTAAAAGAAAATTAAGTTAGTGCTAAAAGATGTGGCAAAATAAAAGAAAAGAAAAATAAAAGCTATTGAAGAAAAATAAATTAACATGAAAGATGAAGAAAAGAAAACTAAAAAGGATGCTATGAAAGAAAAATTAAGCTAACATTAAAAAAAAGTAAATAGAGCATTAATAAAGAAAAAAAAAGCTAACATTAAAAGGAAAAGTAAAAACAAATAAATGAAACATTAAAAGAAAAAAAAATACTAGCAAAGAAAAATTAAACTAACATTAAAAAAACGAAAAATAAAATATAGGTGTAATATTGACAATTACTACCATATATATGTAAGTGCTTGAATTATAATAATAACGATATCGTTTAGTCGTATTGTTAAAATTACGTTAGCACTATTCGATAATTTAATAAGTTTAATGCAAGTAAACAAATAAACTAAACAAACTAAGGATTGCTATTTTACCAAATTAAACATATTCATTATAAACCAAATGAGTTCTAATAATTAAAACGACAATATAAGCAATGTAAGAGAATATGTAAGATGAAATAACCAAATTAACATGGTTACTCCAAATAGGTAGAAAATAAAGTTAGAAAGACTGGAATCCAAACAAAATACCTGGATCACTAATGAATCATCGAGTCGGGGAATAGTGATAGGTAATCCAACCCTCGAGTAATGATTCAAGTCAGGGTTTCAGAATTTCAGCATCAAGGGTCCGACTCTCGGTATTTTGGCAAGGTTTCGGCGTCGGGTCTCAGAATTGCTCGATGACTCAGCAAAACTTTTCTCTCTAAAAATTTATCCTGAAAACATACCAGGGAGTACGGTATTTATAGAATTCTTCAAACAATGAAATACTGACACGATTTGGGACACGTCAGGGTTTTTCAAGGTGGCGATCACCAGGTATGAACATGGCGGTCGCCATATCAAAGGAAGCTTCCAAGAGGTTCTATTGGCGGTCGCCACAATAGAGTTGGCAGTCGCCACAAAAAGTAAAAGCTTCTAAAAGGTTCTATTTGCGGTCCCCACAATGGAGTTGATGGTTCAAAATGATTTTACTGGTTTGAAGGTTTTGATCATCGGGTTCAAATACTGAGCTTGGATCATTTCCTGAGAATCGTACTGAATCACCTTTTTCAATTGTTTTCATCATTGGATTCACCTAAAATTAGATAGGATCAAATTGGGGTGTCTATAGTTACCCCTCTTTGATATAACTTGCATAGCAACGTGTGAAGTAAGTTATATCAAAGATCCAAAGACAACATCCATTTGACTAAGCCGTCAATCTTATGCCACAAACACACAAATATGCATATGATAGTGGTCGTACTCGAATTGTTATTGAGCTACGTACGCACCCCTTTGCTAGGGATCATACCAAAATATAATTCATGGGGCAAAATGCAAGGATGCAAGATGCAGAAACATGATGCAGATACTGGTATGATCAAACAAATTTTAAAGATCAAATCAAGATCTAAATGGAGCACAAACAAACAAAAAAGTCGAAAGATCGAGTTAAGGTCTAAGAAATTGGATAGGGATAAAATAATTAAAAACATCGAGTCAAGATCCTAGAAATTATTTTAACCGGGGAAGGAACAACAAATTGATAGATCGAGTCAAGACTTAAAAATTTAGAACGAAACACAAGATAAAAATAATTAAAAATCGAGTCAAAGCTTAAAACTATTTCCACCAGGAATAATAACCACAAATTAATAGGTCGAATCAAGATCAAAAAATTCAAGACAAGAATGGGATAAAAATAATTATAAGCCGAGTCAAGACTTAAAACTATTTTTATCGGAAGGGATAATCACAAAATAATAGGTCGAGTCAAGACCTAAAAACTTGGGACGAGTACGGGACAAAAATAATTAAAAGTCGAGTTAATACTTAAAACTATTTTTATCGAAGAAAACACCACGAATTAATAGATCGAGTTAAGATCTAAAAACTCGGGACGAGTATAGGACAAAAATAATTAAAAGTTAAGTCAAGACTTAAAACTATTTTTATCGGAGAAAACACCAAGAATTAATAGGTTGAGTCATGATCAAAAAACTCAGGATGAGCATGGGACAAAAATAATTAAAAGTCGAGTCAATACTAAAAAACTATTTTTAAATCCCAAAAATAGACAAACAAACAATTAAGAAATAATTATGACATAAGTGCCTGTGGACCATGGCTTGGGAAACCTAAGACTCCTTCTAGACTTAGGGTTCCAAAAGAGCAAGGCTTGAAAGATAGAATGCCTAGCACACTAGGGCTTGGAACATAGGATGCCTAGCACACTAGGGCTTTGGAAACCTAAGATGTCTTCTGGACTTAAGACTTAAATGCCTTATGGACTAGGGTTTAAAGAAAACCTAAGACACCTTCTAGACTTAGGACCTAAACACCTTATAGACTAGGATTTGAAGAAAAACCTAAGATACCTTCTGGACTTAGGACCTAGACCCCTTATGGACTAGGATTTAGAGAAAACCTAAGATACCTTCTAGACTTAGGGCCTAGATGCCTTATGGACTAGGGTTTGAAGAAATCCTAAGACACGTTCTAGACTTAGGACCTAGATGCCTTATGGACTAGGATTTGAATAAAACCTAAGACACCTTATGAACTAGGGTTTGGAGAAAACCTAAGACACATTTTGGACTTAGGACTTAGATGCCTTATGGACCAGGGTTTAGAGAAAATCTAAGACACCTTCTAGACTTAGAACCTAGATGCCTTATAGACTAGGATTTAGAGAAAACCTAAGAGACCTTCTGGACTTAGGACCTAGACGCGTTATGGACTAGGATTTAGAGATAGCCTAAGAATCGTCACTCACTAACAAAACTAGGGTTGGATTTGCTTGGCGTACTAGGGCTTAGGGTTCCTAATTTTCTACTAGGACGTGCAAAAACAAAAGAATCATCACACACACACAAACCTAAGGTTGAAAGGATTTTCCTGATGCACCAGGGCTTAGGGTGCCTAGCCTTCTACTAGGACGTGCAAAAACCAAAAGATAGTCACACACACACGAACTTATGGTTGAAAGGATTTGCCTGGCGCACCAGTGTTTGGGGTGCTTAGTCTTCTACTAGGACATGCAAAAATCAAAGGATCATCATACACACACGAACCTAGGGTTGAAAGGATTTTTCTGGCACACTAGGGCTTAGAGTTCCTAGTCTTCTACTAGGACGTGCAGGGTTTGAAAAATTTTCTTGGTGCACCAGGGCTTAGAGAACCTAAGGGTCATCTTACGAACCTAGAACCTTGACAATGCTTTGCATATGACTAAGATTTGAAAGAAGTTTTTCTAGTGCACCAGGGCTTAGATCAACAAACCATTCCTGAGGGCTGCTACTCAACTTTTAGGATCCACGGGCTCATATTTTTTACTTTGGTCTTGAAGAGTTATGCCCCATTGTAGAGGAGTTCACAGTTATTCTTAATCTCGTTCCTCGGGAGTTCATGCCAATACCTTCCATGTTCATCATACATCCTTGTGGTTTAACTGGCCAAGAGGTTTTTTTCTTCATCCATGAGGATTCACTAGACCGATTCTGTCCTACCGGTGCCCTTGGTAACTTTAACTTTTAGTTGCGATGCCGTTATATTCTGTGCATCTGTTTGCTTACCTGGTGCCTTCTGGTTTCTTGTGATGGCCAAATTAGCACTATTTTGATGGACATAGCTGAGAAAATAAGGGCAGGAAAGGACTTCGTGCCCCTAGTTTTGGTCGGGGCCCTTATTGGCCTAGTGCTATCCACCCGGGTGTAATCATGTCTCTTTATTTTTTCACATATCTCTCCTTTTGCTGATTTATCTCAATTCTTACCTCTTTTCTCTCTTCTTAGATCTGAATGATAAAGAAAGTAAATCTTCCACATAAATAGGGTTCAAAAGGGTACAGCGCTGTTGCCTTTATTTATTGTCTTTTTTATGCGATATACACTACTGAGGCAGCTTGGAGACAATATCTTTCTTTACTAACTTGAAGAGACATTACTTGATAGTGCTCCTAGTGACAGATCCCTTTTATGACTTTGACCATTATACACCATCCATATGTCTTGCTGATTAGTCTATGACTGTCCACCTTCTATTATCTACACCAGATCATGAGGTAGTTTGGTCAAGGTCAGGTCATATTTCATGGCGTATGGGGTCGTACTAATTCATCTTCCCTTCAGGCCCCATTTTTTGCGTTTATTTGGAGACTTGGCCATCTCATTCACTGATAGAGCTATAGGAGCTGCCACACACTAAGCTCCCCGAGAAGTACAAGGCGTGGTTGGTTCAGGATAAAAAGGGCAGAAACAAAGAAGATGGAGAAAAACAAGTAGCAAACAGAAGGAAGATCTGAGCGATCTGTTTGCTTTTAGAATTTTGTAGCTTTCTTCTTTATTTAGAGTTTGGCACTTTGTTTGCTCACTCTTTATTTTCAAAACCTTGTGATTGCAGTTGAAATAATGAAAATTTCACGTTTATCTGAAAAAGATTTTTAATTATTTAAAGTTTTTCGATTCATGCAATTAAACAGCTTTATTACCAAAACTCAAAGATAAGTTTGCATTGATCATTACTTGAATTCAAAGATCGCTAAAATAAAAAAGGTGGTTGGATTCTTGAAAGAAGATGCCTACGTATCCCAAAAAGTAGAATTAGGCCATAACGTAGTTTAGGCTCAATTTACTCTCAGGTATTAACACTCTCCTTTTGTGATACCTTAACTTTTTTCAAGGGTGTCCTTTCAAGTTTTCGGCCTTGCGGGCTACTTTAACTTTTGCTTGGGCCACATTTTCAGTTTTTAACCCAGTAAGCTTTTATCTTTTTTTTTTTTTCTCTCAAGGATAATACTTTTTGAGCTGGTCCAAGTTGATCGGAGTAGAAAATATGTTACCATCCAAATTCGTGATGGTTACAGCACCACTGGTCATAATAGTCTTAATCAAATACGGCTCGACCCAATTTGGCTAAAACTTTTCCCTTGGATCAAAAATAGGATCCTTGATTTTCTTAAGAACTAAGTTACTTTCTCTCAGGTCCCGGGTCTTAACTTTTTTGTTGAACGCTTTGGCTATCCTTTTTTGATACCCTTATATGTGAAATAGAGTTTGTAATCTTCTTTCATCGAATAAGAGAAGCTCTTCCATCCGACTCCTTTGCCATTCTTCTGTGGGTTAAGCCACATCTTATACTTCTTGATTCTTTTGAAGAATTTCTGCAGTGCTATGATATAGCCGTCTCGATCTTTGAACTTTACAATCATATCGTTTATATACACTTCAACTTTCTTGTGTATTATGTCATGCAACAAGGTAGTTGCAGCCTTTGATATATAGGTAGCCCCTGCAGTTTTCAAATCAAATGGCGTCACGAGGTAACAGTAAGTGCCCCATAGTGTAATAAGCAAAATTAGGTGGGATCATAGCGGAGCGGTAAAGGGTTAAGAGGCGGCATTAGATTAAGAAACTTTATCAGCCCTTTCTCAACAAGTCTATTCAGGGCTGTGGTCAGAGAGATATTAAGAGTGAAAACTCTCCTTAGCATTTTTAGTTGTGATAGCTGGTTGTTTTTGGGAGGAGGTGATGAAGGTGAAGAATTCGATCAATCTGATTGTGGGCTTAGCAAATTCACCTTGTTAAAGCGAGATGCGGGGTTAGTGGAAGAGTTGGGATGATTTTGGTTGTTGGATGGGTAAGATCTTCTCGACTTTTGGCTCGTCTCAGTCTCTTCGATATCACCAGACTAGATTGCATCTTCTATCTAAACCCTGGCATCAAACAACTGCTCGAATGTAGAGAGCGGTTGTGTTATCAAATAACGCTTCAGAGGAGATTGGAGATTCTTGACTAGAATCCACACATGTTCCTTTTCTGTTGGTTGATTTGTCATTTTAACCGCTTTTCCCCTCCACCTAATTAAAAAGTCCACAAATGACTCTTTATTTTTTTGACGAGTGATCTCTAGCTCCCGAGTGGTCACGTCTAGCTGGACATTGTAGCTATACTGACTACGAAGGCAGTGGCAGTGTCTTTCCATGTCCTCATTTTTGCAACATCCAAGGAAAGAAATCATTTTTGTGCTGCTCTAGAAAGCAATCGATGGAACAATTGGGCTTTTAGCTGATCATCAATTTCCATGGGGGAGAGAGTACCAATGTACATCCTCAGATGAATCTGGAGATCTCCAATACCGTCAAACTTCTCTATCTATGGCATCTTGAATTTTTCTGGCAGTTTGGCATCTGGGAATAAGCATTAACCACCTACATTCAGCATGTATTCTTCCACTCCCTTTGTCTTTTTCAATACTTTCTCCACTCGATCAATATTTTTTTGCTAGTGCGAACTTCCTAGATTAAGTCGTATTTTCTTCCTCTATCACGACCTGGCAAGAAATATGAGGTGGCACAGCAACTTACAATACGTTTGGTCCCTGGTTATCATCCCAAGAATCTTTGTTGTTCTCATTTATATCATTCGATTGTCCATTTACGCTAGGCAAACAGGCCTGAATTGCCCGGATATGCGCTTGACACTAATTTTGAGCCTAGGTTTACTGCTCCACGGCCCTCTGTATCTCAATGATCGCCCTCATTAGGGCGGTCGAATTAACTTCACTTTTTACCATTTTAGATGATTTAGCTGGCTGCTCAGATATCCTGTAAAGTCTACTTGTTACTAATCTAGCCCAGATACGTGTTGACTATAATCTTTTCGGCTTAATGATCGAAGCTCAAAGAAAATCTGGACCCCAAAAGAAGAATAACTAGTATCAAACACTTTTCTGAAAGGAACTCTGATAATAGGTAGCAATCATTTCAGATACCCGAAATAGCAAACTATGAGCACTAAACCTGGAGCAATGCCCCTTGTTGGGCTCATACAGGCAGCATTACAATTGAACATTTGATGACCAAGGAAAGCTAAGAAGAGGATCGACCAAATTTTAGTAGAAAAACGGGCAGTACTTTGGTAAGGCAACAGAACTAAGCCAAAAAGGCAGGTTCGATCTAGGATTTTAAGGAAAAATGAGCAGCACTCCGGTAGGAAAACAAAACGAGCACACACGAGTCAAAGAAAGCGAGCCTAAACGGAAACGAGGGTATAAAACCAACAACCTGGGAAGAATTAAAAAGAGATAAAAACTATCCTAAAGACTTCGAACCAAAATACGGACATGACCCTGAGAAGAAAACTAACGGCATAAAAGCCAAGTAAAGCAAGGAACAAAACCTGGGTAAGAACCCGAAAGAAAACTAACGGCATGAAAGCCAAGCCAAGCAAAGCGAGGAACAAAACTCGGGTAAAAAGCCAAAGGAAAAACTAGCTTACACAACAAGGGATAAAAGAAAACTCGGGCCAAACCCAAAAAAGGGAACTAACCTATGCTGAATAAACAATCCTAACAAATGCAAATAAAAAATATAACGAACAAAACAAATAATCCTAATGGGTTAGCAGCATCAAATGGGGGGGTCTAAGCTACTATATACAAAATGATCGATTTTAGTTAATAATCAGGGTACCTTCTGAATAGAGCCGGGTATATACCTTCCATGCCTGATGTGGAGCATGGCATGGTCAAACAGTACGCCCAAACTCTTTTACTGCACCTATGAAAGCGTACAATCAATAAGGTTTGCCCGCATTCCCAATAATTCTCGAAACGGATGAACGTTTAGGGCATCGGTCGACCGGGTGGGGGGGTTAAGAACAATGCACATGTATGCGAGAAAACAAACAAGATTTTGGAGTTTTTCGGTAGTTCAAAAATAAGAGAATTCAAAGGATATTTGAAAATTATTTTAACACCTTGAAAATCAAATTTTAAAAACTCTTTTTTGTTGAAAATAGCGTCCCCACTTGGTTTTTGAGAAAAACTAAAAAAAATAAAAATGGCTACTGATCTTTAAAGTGTTTAACCAGAGAAAAACGATTTGAGGGCTAAGGTACGAATCGAAAAAAGTGTGAGGCATCACGTTCGCCCAACCGTAAGGTTAGCCTCTACTAATCATCATTGGTTCTTTAATAAGATTTCTCAAATGTATACAAATAAAAAAAGTTGAGGTAAAGAGAGAACATCCAAAATCAAATATAAAAAATACATAATATATGTATATAGAACGCCAAAATAAAATAAATAAGAAAAGAAAATTCTAAATCCTATAATATGCAATTTGTAACTAAAGAACACATTGAGCACGTCCACATACAATGATTCAAAATAACCTAAATTAATATGATTCAAATAAAAGATCAAAAATATACTAAAAGTCACTAAAACCAAATTATGCTAAAAAAAATGGACATAAATCTTCTACCAATTTAAAATAACCTAATGTGAAAGAAAGTAAACAAAACATGTATGCTACCAAAATAAACTAGATTAGCATTGTCATGATTACTTCTACCAAAGAAAAAATGTTAAACCAAAATAAAGTGTACAAAATTCTATACGCAAAAGTTTAATGATAAAGGAAAGTAAGTAATAAGAATTTTACGTAACCCTTTTTATATCCATACAAAAGAATGTTCAAAAAGTTAACTAAAATAGAAGAAAATAAAAAGAATATCTACAAAGAAGATTTAATGAAAGATTTTTAAAAGAAAATGCTATTAAACTAATAAAAAAAACCTAACTATTTATATTTTATATTTTGAATAAAACAAAAGAGAATAAAATAAAATAAAATAAAATGAACAAGAGGGTTTAAACTGCTATTTAATAAATGAGAGAATTACACTACTATTTAAAAGATGTAAATAAGAAAAAAAAAGAATATTAACTAGCATAAAAGACTTTTGTGATTTTTGAGATTAGAAAAAAAAAAATAATAAAGGGAATGCAATTAAAAAAATTAAGCTACTGCTAAAAGATGTGGCAAAATAAAATAAAATAAATAAAAGTTACTGAAGAAAAATAAACTAACATGAAAGATAAAGAAAAGAAAAATTAAAAAGGATAATATGAAAGAAAAATTAAGCTAACCTTAAAAGAAAAAAAAAGTAAATAGAGCATTAATAAAGGAAAAGAAAGCTAATATTAAAGGAAAAGAAAAGACAAATAAATTGAACATTAAAGGAAAAAGAAAAGAAAAAGAAAAGAAATACTAGTAAAGAAAAATTAAACTAACATTAAAAGAAAAATGAAAAATAAAATATGAATGCAATATTGACAATTACCACCATATGTATGTAAGTGTTTGGATTATAATAATAACGATATCGTTTAATCGTATTGCTAAAATTATGTTAGCATTATTCGATGATTTAATAAACTTAATACAAGTTAACAAATAAACTAAACAAACTAAAGATAGCTACTTTACCAAATTAAATATATTCATTATAAACCAAATGAGTTCTAATTATTAAAACTGCTATATAAGCAATGTAAGAGAATATGTAAGATGAAATAAGCAAATTAATCCGATCACTCCAAATTGGTAGAAAAATGAGTTAGAAAGACCAAGGATCCAAACAAAATACTTGGATCGCTAATGAATTCTCGAGTCGTGGAATAGTGATAAGCAATCCAACCCTCGAGCATTGGTTTAAGTCAGGGTTTTAGAATTTCAGTAAGTCAGGGTTTCAGAATTTCAGTATCGGGGGTTCGGCTCTCGGTATTTTGGCAGGGTTTCAGCGTCGGGACTCAGAATTGCTCAGTGACTCGGCAGAGCTTCTCTCTCTAAAACTTGTCCTAAAACGTACCAGAGGGTACGGTATTTATAGAATTGTTTAACCAATAAGATACTGACACCTTCTGGGACACGTTAGGATTTTTCAAGGTGGCGGTCGCCGAGTATGAACATGGCAGTCGCCATATCAAAGGAAGCTTTCAAGAGATTCTATTGGCGGTCGCCACAATGGAGTTGGCGGTCGCCACAAAAAGGTGGAATCTTCTAAAAGGTTCTATGGCAGTTGCTACAATGGAGTTAGCGATCGCCACAAAAAGTGAAAGCTTTCAAAAGGTTCTATTGGTGGTTGCCACAGTGGAGTTGGCAGTTCAAAATGATTTCACTGGTTTGAAAATTTTGATCATCGAGTTCAAATACTGAGCCTGAATCATTTTTTCAGGATTGTACTGAATCACCTTTCTAATCGTTTTTACCATCGGATTCATCTAAGATTAGGCAAGGTTAAATTTGGGTGTCTACAACAACTAAGAATGTGAGCAAATTAGAAAATTTCTCCCAGCCATCCCTTATAGTAACGGGCAACTGGATGGACCCAAGCGGGTATAACTTACCACAGGCAAAGCCTACTAGGGGTGAGAGCATGGGCTGTAGCTTATGTCTCCCAATCTTCATCTGATCAAAAGCATTAATGAATAGGATATCCACGGAGCACCAGTTGTCCACCAGGACCCTTCGCACCATGTGATTACTGATCAGTAGGCTGATGACGAGGGGATCGCCATGCGGATGTCAAACGTTTAGGGAATCCTGGTCAGAAAAAGAGATGGTGATTTTGTTTTCCCTTCCCAATTCCACCCGCGAATCTCGATCTCTCATCGGGTAAGCTTCGTCTCGTAGCCTTTTTAAATGGGCATTTCTAGCTGATCGGGAAGTTCCACCATTGATAAACCCTCATGCGATCGTCCTGATCTCCATGCGGGGTGGGTCTAGTCATTCAGCGTCTCGCGCACCTCGTTCCTTATCTGGCCTACGGGGTTCCCTTGAGCGATCCTGTCATTTTTCGAGTAAAAAATGATTTAGCTTCCCTTGGCTGATCATCTCCTCTATCTAATACTTCAAATCGTGGCATTCCTTAGTATCATGAGTGCGGTCTTTGTGAAAGTGACAGTATCTAGTCTTAGATTGCTTAGAATGTGGGGTTTTTAGTTTGTTGGACCATTTCAGATTGGGACCCCTCTTAATATAAAGCAAAACATGTTCTATAGGAGCATTAAGGGTGGTGTAGCATTAATATCTGGTATCATCCAATCTCTTTGGAGGATGATCAGGCCTTTTGCCCTTCGTCAGGTCATCCACCCTCCTATTTTTGCGCTGCTCGAGGTCTCTAGGTCTCTTTTCCATTTTTGCCAGTGGATCTTGAGACTTGGAGCGTCTCGCATTTACTGCATCCTCTGCATTTATGTGTTTCTGAGCCTTCAACATGAGTTCGGCCATGTTAGTTGGGGGGTTTTGGAGAGGGAAAAGAGAAATCGAAACGGCAAGAGACCCCCTATGAAGGCCGTTAGGGCCACCTTATCATCTACCTCGTCCACTCGGAGCGCCTCATGATTGAAACGATTGACTTACTCCTTGCGGCTCTCTCCTTTTGCTTGCTTGATGGTCAACATGGAGGTCGCTGGTTTTCGATGCCTCTGGCCACCTATAAAGTGACTCACAAACATCTTGCTTAGTTGGGGAAAGGATTCGATGGAATTCGGCTGCAATTTTGAGAACCAAATCCTAGCCGGGCCTTTTAGCGTGGTAAAAAATGCTCAGCACGTAACTTCTTTTGGAACAACATGGAGATACATCATGGACTTATAAGTGTCCAGATGATCTAAAGGGTCCGAGGCGCCATCAAAGAGGTCTATTTGGGGCATTTTGAACTATGGTGGCAAGGGGGCCATGATCGCCAAGGTAAGTGGGGATCTTGTTTTCTCCATCAGGTCGTCCAAGATAGAAGAGGTTTTGGCCCTAATAGCCTGCATCATGTCATTGATTTGGGCCTTCACCTCATGCAGTTGTTCATTCCAGGCTATGGAGACATCAGAGTTATCCCCAGGGTCCTTGACCTCATCTGGGCCTTTGCGTCCAGGGGTGGAGGAACCATCAAGTGGATTTGGATCGCTAGCTCTTCTGTTCCACCATCACCGAGGAGAAAGTAGCAAGCCGCACTCACACGGTTGTCATTCCCCTGCGCCCCTTCTTGCCTCCCTCTTGCGGTTGTTGTGGCCTGAGAGCTACGGGGGTATCCTGGAGCGCCTCATGATTGAAACGGTTGGCATACTCCCTGAGGCTCTCTCCTTTTTCTTGCTTGATGGTCAACATGGAGGTCGCTAGTTTTCGATGCCTCTGGCCACCTATAAAGTGACTCACAAACATCTTGCTTAATTGGGGAAAGGATTCGATGAAATTCGGCCGCAATTTTGAGAACCAAATCCTAGCTGAGCCTTTTAGCGTGCTCAAAAATGCCCGGCGCATAACTTCTTTTGGAATAGCATGGAAATACATCATGGACTTATAAGTGTCCAGATGATCCAAAGAGTCCAAAGCGCCATCAAAGAGGTCTATTTAGGGCATTTTGAACTATGGTGGCAGGGGGGCCATGTCGCCGTGGTGAATGGGGATCCCGTTTTCTACATCAGGTCGTTCAAGGTAGAAGAGAATTTGGCCCTAATGGCCTGCATCATGTCATTGATTTGGGCCTTCACCTCACGCAGTTGTTCGTTCCAAGCTATGGAGACATCAGAGTTATCCCTAGGGTCCTTGACCACATCTGGACCTTTGTGTCCAAGGGTGGAGGAACCTTCAAGTGGATTTGGATCGCCACCTCTTCTGTTCCACCATCACTGAGGGGAAAGTCGCGAGCCGCACTCACACGATTGTCATTCCCCTGCGCCCCTTCTCGCCCCCCTCCTTCTGTCGTTGTGGCCTGAGAGCTACAGGGGTATCCTGGAGCGCCTCATGATTGAAATGGTTGGCATACTCCCTGAGGCTTTCTCCTTTTTGTTACTTGATGGTTAACATGGAGGTCGCTGGTTTTCGATGCCTCTGGCCACCTATAAAGTAACTCACAAACATCTTGCTTAGTTGGGGAAAGGATTTGATGGAATCCGACCGCAATTTTGAGAACCAAATCCTAGCCGGGCCTTTTAGCGTGGTCAAAAATGCTCGGCACATAACTTCTTCTGGAACAGCATGGAGATACATCATGGACTTATAAGTGTCCAGATGATCCAAAGGGTCCGAGGCGCCATCAAAGAGGCCTATCTGGGGCATTTTGAACTATGGTGACAGGGGGGTTATGATCGCTGAGGTGAATGGGGATCCTATTTTTTGCATAAGGTCGTCCAATGTTGAAGGGGATTTGGCCCTAATAGCCTGCATCATGTCATTGATTTGGGCTTTCACCTCGCACAGTTGTTCGTTCTAGGCTGTGGAGACATCAAAGTTATCCTCAGGGTCCTTGACCTCATCTGGGCATTTTCGTCAAGGGGTGGAGGAACCATCAAGTGGATTTGGCTCGCCACATCTTCTGTTCCACCATCACCGAGGGGAAAGTCATGAGCCGCACTCACACAGTTATCATTCCCCTATGCCCCTTCTTACCCCCCTTCTGCCGTCGTTGTAGCCTGAGAGCTACGGGGGCATCAGTCTATTCCCTCACTTGCTGCAAAAACTCCCAATTCTGCTGAACCAATTGAAAGATCCCCTTAATAAGGTGTTGGAGCTGCTGTTGCCTGGGATTGGGCGGGGGGAGACCCTCGTGTACCCCAACGGTGGGATCTAACAGTGGCCAATTCTGCTCGTCCGCCATTAATCGTATCTGAACCATCCAATAGACCGAACACCAAAGAAAAGAAAAAAAATGTTTAATTACTCGGAGTTGAAAGTTCTCACAGATGGCGCCAAATGTTGGCGTTCAATCTAAGAATGGGCATTCTCAATACTTCAAGGACCTGAAAAAGACAAACAACCATTAGAAAAAGTATCGGAAAGGATTCCGACACAATCTCTCCAACGGTCAAATTAGGTTTTTTGGTAGAGTAAGCCCCAAGGAAAATAAAAACCGTTAGATGATGATATTCAGAGAGATACAATCAGAGCACATGCGTTATCCGTCTGGGGTCTCCTTATATACTGATGGGGACGCATGGCCATTAGACTACGTGAAGGTTGTTACGTCGAATCTTTAAGGATTCTTTAAATATTCCATGCGCGGTGTTGAACACGCGCACTCTTGGGTGACCTACTTAGATGATCAGCTATTTACTGATCAACAAATATGCCTCATGCTCAGTCGAAGATTCCTTAGCGAGTGGAGTTTGCAACTGATCAACGAATACACTGGTTGTGTTTCCCTAATGGGTCCACCCTAGTGAACCAAGTCCTGGCTTGGCCGGATCACATATCTCCCCATCA
>JAOTRH010285921.1:0-38788 GCA_034768845.1 Heliamphora exappendiculata | reverse complement strand
CTTTTACAGTATCGGCACTGGCAACCAAAATCTTGACACTGCGGTCCATGGAATTCATAATCTGACTGAAGAGACGAACATCGTCTCGTATCCAGGTACGATAAAGAGAACTAGGATTGGGGGCATCGTCAAATAAGTGGGAATCCAATTCCATGCTTTGCAAAGATTTCAACACTTTCTTCCGCCACAAGGGATAAGCAGAAGCACCGCTAAGCTTCTCGTCGACAAGACGAGTAGAAGAAGAGAACACCTCAGTTCTCATTGGTCGCTCGGTATCCGTCAGGGACTCAGCAGTCCCAGAAGTCCGAGTAGCAGAACTATCACCCTCCGATGACATTCTTGTTCAACTACCAGAGAATCCACAACCAAACAACCCTCACTGCATCAACAAAAATTGGACAACACAGATCTTGGCGGTGAATGAAAAGTAGGCCATTGTACGGATGAATGAAGGGACCCAGTGAGGGAGACGAAAAACACAGAACTGCTGAGATCGGTGCGACTGTTCCGGCTACTGTTCCGGCAACCGGTTACTGTTCCGGTGACCAGCGACTTTTTTCGGTGACTTTTTCTGGCTACTTTTCTAGTTTTTTGGTGACTGTTTAAATGGTCGGAGACTGTGTTTGGAGCACGATTGGTGACTGTTTAGTGGGTTTTTGGTGGATTTCGGCGATTGGTAGGGTGGCGGCAACTGAGTTCGGTGACGGCAGTGACTGTTGACGCCTATAGTGGACTGGCTTGAGGGTGTTGGCGCTAGAGGTGGTGGTGTTGGTGGGTTTCGGCGCCAGGGGTGGTGCGATGAGAGGCTGGGAGCCTTGCTGGAGGGACGACGATCCTCGCTGGGTGTGCGACGAGGAGCGGTGAGGGGATAAGGTGGTTTGGCAAGGGTCGTTGGGTGGTCGGCGAGGGTTTTAAGTGGTCGGCGAGGGTTGTTGGGTGGGGCATCAACGACTTGCGACTTGAGTTGGGACTGTCGGCGACTGGCGGCTACTGGTGTGTGGTTTCCGGCGATGATTTGGGTCTGGCGGCTAGGATTTAGGTGGCGGCTATGGTTTAGGTGGCGACTCGGGTTACCAGAGGTCCGGTGGCTCTGATACCATGTTAATAGACATGATTAGGTTAAATGAAAGCGTTAACCTCAATAGGGTACACAATAGTTTATTTATAGAATAATGAGATCACACAATAATAAATGGTGTGCCCAACCACACCGGATAATAATAATAATAAAACTAATATAATTATAATAAAGCTAACAAGTCTTACTCTCAGGCTTCTACTCAAGCATGTTGGTAGGAAGCTATACAAGAAGAGCTCCAAGCTCTTTAGAACAATCACACTTGGAATATTGTTCTCTGTCCTGATGGCGTCAAATGTCCTGATTGCGTCAAACTTCTTGGCTGCAAATGGGTTTATACCATAAAGCTACGGCCTGATGGTTTTATCGATAGATATAAAACCCGTCTGGTGGCTCTTGGGAATCGACAGGAGTATGGGCTTGATTATGAGGAGACGTTTACACTTGTGGGCAAGATGACTACCATTTGCACTGTTAGGGCTATTGCTGCCTCGAAAGGGTGGTCACTTCGACAGATGAACGTGATGAATGCATTTCTACATGGAGACCTCAAAGAAGAAATATACATGGCTCCTCCACCTGGCATGTTCACTCACTCCTCTTTTGAGGTTTTTTGTTTAAAACGGTCTCTATAAGGATTGAAGCAGGCACCACGGGCCTGGTTTGAGAAGTTTCGTTATACTCTTCTCGACTTTCATTTTATTCAGAGTCAGTTTGATGACTCTCTTTTTCTCTGAACGACTGCTACTGGGCTTGTACTTATTGTATATGTGGATGATATTGTTATTACAGGATCTAATCCTCAGATGATTAAGTAACTACAGACGCATCTCAACAATACATTTCATATGAAAGATCTTGGTCCTTTGCAGTATTTTCTTAGTCTTGAGGTCACCGCTGTCCGACTGGCACACTTCTGCATCAACACAAGTATACTAAAGAGATTCTCACCTTAGCTGGTCTTCAGTCCGGCAACTCGGTCCTTACTCCTATGAAGGTCAACTTGAAGTTACAGCAAGAGGAAGGCGCGCTATTATCTGATCCCTTGTCATATAAGCAGCTGATAGGGAGTTTGAATGATTTGATAATTACTCGACTTGATATTTATTATGCAGTACAACAGGTTAGTCAGTTTATGCAGGCTCCTCGCCATTCTCACTTGGCCACTATACGACGTATTCTTTGTTATCTCGAGGGTACTTCTTGTCGCGGGATATTTTTTCCTACTGGGATACAGTTGATGGGATTTAGTGATGCGGATTGGGCTGGTTTTCCTGATACTCATCCTTCAGTTACTGGTTGGTGCATGTTTCTTGGTGGTGCTCTTATTTCTTGGAAGAGTAAGAAGCAAGATCGAGTCTCTAAATCCTCAACAAAGTCTGAATATCGTGCTATGTTATTCGCATTCTCTGAGATTGTTTGGCTTCAGGGTTTGTTGGGTGAACTTGGGTTCTTCAGCTTAATCCTACTCCCCTTCATGCTGATAACACCAGTGCTCTTCAAATTGTTGCCAATCCGGTCTTTCATGAGCGCACAAAGCACATTGAAGTAGATTGTCATTCTGTTCGTGAAGCACTTAACCAAAATGTGATTACTCTTACATACATTTTCATTGAGTTTCAGACAGCTGATGTGTTTACCAAGGCTCTATCTCGTCACCGACATTAATTCATGGTTGACAAATTGATGTTTCGTGATCCACTAGCATCAATTTAAGGGGGGATGTTAGCTGTAATTCATAATCAGCTATAATTCATAATTATTGTAATTATTGATTTAGAGAGATTGATTGTATTCTAATTATGGTACAAAGTGATTGTAGGTTAATTTAGGGAGATTGATGGAGATTAATTGTTAGGAGTGATTGTAGGCTGATTTAGGGAGATTGATTGTATTGTAATTATGGTATTGATTGTATTGATTGATAGGAGTGATTGTAGGCTAATTAAGGAGATTGATGGAGATTGATTAATAGGAGTGATTGTAGGCTGAAATTATAGTTATATTTTTCTATTTAATGAGAAGCGATCTTTCATTGAGAGGTATTCAGACCATTTGAGAGCGACTACTACTAGAATTTTGCTTTTTTATGCATATTCTTAAAAGAACAATCTCCTTTCCCGAACTAAGCTTATAACATTTATAACTTTTTGTTAACAATAAACATAAAATAGGTTTTTATTTACTTTTGTTAAAATATATTAAGAACAAAACAAAATATTTGATACATACTGATGTTTTCCAAAACTATGTTTTTTGGTTTTTGGAGAAAAGTGAGAGGGTGGCTGGAGAGCTTGCCAGCAGGAGGGGAGTTTCCATAGGGATTTGGTGGACGGGAGGTGGGAGGAGTCGCCAAAGGTGACAACTGGAGGTAGTGACTGGCAGCGATTGTTGAAGGGGGGATTGCCAAGCGTGGTCGCCAGAGGTTGTAATGCTCCAAATTAACCATCTCACATCGGATAGAAGATGTAGTGGCAAGTTTTATATTGGTGAACCATAGTTTTAAATAGCGGTAACGGTCGGTGTAACGGTAACGGCAACAGTAATGCGGTTTCGGGGCGTAATGGTCGTAGCGTAATGGTAGCGGTACTCGGAGCCGTGAATTTTTTTATTTTTCTCACAATTCAGTAAAAAATGATTTACACCTTTTTATTCCATAAATATATTTATTGAAGTTTAAAATAATTTTTGATGAATTTTCTTTATTTTCTAGATATAATTCAATATATGTTTGCCTTTTTTGTTATATAATCTAGTTAAAATTAATAGTTTAATTATTTTTTGTAGTAATTAATGAATTTATGTATTATAAATTCACAATGCACAACTAAAATATTATTAAAATTTTAATAACTATAAAGTATTGTATATATTAAAGCACAATATTTGATTTGTTAATTAAATTTTAATTTTGAATTTACTATTTCAAAATATATATTGTTGTTTGAACTTTAATTTGTGTAGATCTAATTTTTTTGGAGAGGGGTTGTAAACAAGTATGGATCTTAAATATTTTTTAAAAAAACAAAATACTTGAACATTATATTTTCTACCTACAGTGTACATTACAAAAATTTGAATTCATAGATAATGGATTTTGAAGAAATATGGAGCTTGAATCAAACAGGTTATTTAGTTTTCAGCAAATATTTAATCTTAAAAAACTCATCAAAACTGGAAGAAGAATAAATATGTTAAAGAGTCGAAAGTTAACAACGAAGAGAAAAATTAGCTGATTGTTGTGAAATTGAAGAGATTTGAAGCAAATCTCACAATGCCTAAGTAGTATTTGGCTTGTCGGACTACTATGAATAATTTTAGGTTAAAATAATAGTAAATGTGGGATCTGTTGACGAAAAAATATAATCAGAAAATTCACGATTTAAAATCTTATTACACAAGCCGTAATTGCCATAGCGGTTCCATAACGGCCGTAGCGGTGCCGTTTCGGCCGTAACAGTGGTGTAACGGCCGTTACACTTGTGAATTTCTTTTACACCGAAAAATCGGCCGTAACGGGTAATGGAGGCCATCGAAACCGTTACGTAACGGCATTACGTAACGGTAACGGCCGCTTTTTAAAACTATGAGGCAAACACAGCAGGATACATAAATAACTTCCTACCTTGATGTTTAGGCTGCATTGGGAGGTTCTAAATAGAGATTGATGTGGACCATCTCGAACACGGGTTGTCACATGTCATCGAGGTGGAGGAAGGAGAGAATAAAATATTGTTTTAAAAAAATATGGGTAACAATTTTTTGTTGTTTCATAATATTAGTAAATTTCGAAAGCTAGTTGCATTTTTTGAAAATGAAAATAGTTGCCATACTTGTTTTTATTTCCAATTTACAGTTCTTTTGAAAAACAAAATAAATACAAAACAGTACCTAATATTCATAGGCCTTAACATGGTGAATTATTTAATTACTGAGAATGATTTAAACCTTTGATAGCTTTTGTTTACAAACGTTTCATGCGTTTCCAAATTCTTTGGTCATTCCCTTGTGTTTTTCAAATGTTTCCATTTCCAAAGTAACCCAAACAGTTTAGAAAACAAAATTGTGATCTTTGCTTACACCTAACTTCTAGTTCATATACTTGCCTCCAATAAGCCTTGCTTGGCTGGATTATTTGGTAGTGGCCAAGGCATGAACGTTGTGCTACTTTTGCTCATGTGCTTAGCCGTTAGCCGTTAGACGTTAGTCGTTAGCCGTTAGCCGTTAGCCGTTCTCCTTACTATGTTGAACAAACAGTTTGCCCAATAGCTTAAATCGCTTGGTATGTGCCAAATAATGCACATCAAGCTCTCATGCCCTTCCTCATGTATGATCATGCCTCGTACATGGAGTGACTTATAAAACAAAGTAGGAAGGGAGACAAACTAAATAGAGTTTCTAAACAAACATAATGGAAGAGCAAATGCGCAAAAGTGGATTGTGTATGAGATTCACAAGGAAAATCTGGTAATATTTGACCAAAAACTACTGCCGGCAGTGGATAAAGTTTTTGTTTACGGTTGATTAGTTCTAGCTTTAGTAGGTAAAGGGGTTTGTAATAAAATATTGGGTTCTAGTTTTACAGTATTGGTCATTTAGGCCACAATCATAAATATAACGAAATTCAGTCACCAAAACAATGTTTAATATTGGATTTGTAGGATCGCAATGTCTAAATCAGGATTTTAGGATTCAGTAAGATTCAGTACCAGGATCATAAGATCCTACCTCCAAGGGATTCTTTACACGATCTAGATTGATGTTGCTAATAATGGAAGAGTCAATTCTTTTTTGTATTAATGGTATTTGTGTCATTGTGTCGTATATTCATTTAATATAAATAGATGTCAAGAAGAGGGGACTGATTATGTTTCTAAATCCAAATTTTCCTCTCCTCATCTTCTCTATTCTCTTTCTCCAAAACCGTAAAATTACTTTATTTACACTTTTACTTGGTATCAGAGCATCGATTCAACCCTACAATTATTCTTATCATTCTGAAATGCACAATGAGATAGAAACAACGTGCTGACGTCATCTACCGTACGATGATGTCTGCGTGATGCTGCCGGTGGTACGGACGCCGATGGTCGGCGACTACATGGGCGGCTTCGCCCATGGCTTGAGGTAATTGTGGAGATTCAGAGTTGTTTGACTTCGTTTGCTACCTTCTTTGAGGTCCTGAAGCCTCTTCTTTTTTCGAAAACCCTAGCTGTCGAAAACCCTAGCCACCAGATCTTCTTCTCGTGCCTTTACTCCGTGGTTTTTGATTGTCCTGATCAACTCTCTAGGTGACGATTGTGCTTGTTTTGCTTAGATCTGTGCTTGATTTGATGGTGTTCATCTCTCTTGGTCGTCTCTTGTCATCTCTCTCAGTTGGTGATGTTGATAAGGAAAGTATTGATTCAGTGGTTATGGGTTGGTTGCGGCATAGTTTAGAGCCCCATATTGCTACTACTGTTGAGTTTTGTGATACCTCGAAAAAGATTTGGGATTCTTTTGCTGACTCCTTCTCTACCTAAAGTAATGTTTCTTGAGTATACGAACTTTATGAGCAAAGTTTCAACACTAAGCAGTCTAGTAAGTTTTTAGTTGAATATTATGGCAATTTGAAAAGTTTGTGTGATTAGCTGTTGCAATATCATCCTCTCACCACAGATTTAGTGCAACAGAGACGCCATTGGGAGGACTTTATGGTTGCTTCTCTTCTTTCTGGTTTAGACCCTGAGTTGAGGAGATTCAAAGATCAAATCCTAGCCTGTGAGATTTTACCTACTGCTGCTAATGCATATTCTTGGCCCTTACGTTCGTCCTTGGGCTACTCGTCTGCTGCTCCGCGATCTCCTCTTCCTATTTCCAAAGCCTCCGCTTTAGTCTTAACTAGTGGTAGTCGTAGTAACAGTTAGAGTGGTTGCAACAGTCGTTTTTCTAGGGGTGGCTCACGTGGTGGTGGTCATTTTTGTAACCGGGGTGATCGGAAGTGTGATCATTGTGGTGGCACTAATCATATAGAACCATACTGTTGAAAGAAATATGGTAAGCCCAGCCCAGTTCTGCTCATCATGTCACTGAAGGTATTCTCTAGTATCCACAGCAAATCTTCTCCAGCGGTCCGGATGCATCTTCATCTAGTCCTCATGAAACACTCACCACCCAGTTTAGTGAGTTGTTTTAGACCAGTTGTTTTAGACCTTACGCATTGCTTATCCTTCCGCTTCTTTTACTATTTTAGCAAACTCAGGTACCATTGCATGTGCTGTTGTTTCTCCTCCCACCTGAGTCATAGATTCTAGTGCCACTTCTCATATGTTTGGTAATCTCTCATTGTTTTCTAATTTGACTCGCACTCACCATCATATTGTCTTCGCTGATGGCTTGTCTTGTCCAGTTAATGGGTAAGGTGTCCTTCATCCAACATCATCTCTGTCTTTATCTTCGAGTCTTTTTGTTCCTGATTTTCCTTTTAATTTGCTATCTGTTAGTTAATTAACTAAAACTTTCAATTGTTCGATAACTTTTTCTCCTCCTTGTGTGTTTCATGACCTCCAGACTCCGAAGATAATTGGTTCGGGGCATGAGAAAGATGGCCTATACTACTTGGATACTGTACCACCGGCTTCTTTCCCTGCATATGCATTTAGTGCTTCTGTCTTTCCACTTTAGTGGTATCTTCGCCTTGGTTATCCCTCATTGGACAAATTGAAGTTAGCTATTCCATCTTTGCCTTCTGTGTCTAGTTTAGAATGTGACGCTTGTCAGTTTGGCAAGCATCACGGTAGTTCATTTCATTGTAGTGGTTATAGTTGTGCGTCTGAGTCTTTTGATGTAGTCCACACGGACATTTGGGATCCTTCTCGAACTCCTACTGTTAATGGATATTCGTATTTTATTATCTTTGTCGATGACTTTTCGCGTATGACTTGGCTTTTTCTAATAAAAAATAGATCTGAGTTACCTTTTATTCTTACTAGGTTTTATAATGAAATTTTTACCCTATTTGGTCGGCATATTAAAGTTCTTCGATCTCATAATGCCTTAGCTTATGTTTGGACTAGCTTTTTTTTTAAGCTTTTTGGCTTTTTGGTCTTTTTTTGTAAAAAAGTAGATATAAAAATATGTAGAAAAAGCCAACTGAAGCCAAACAAGTAGGCTTTTTAAGAGACTTTTAAGCAAAAAACCTCCCAAAAAAGCTAGTCCAAACATAGGCTTTGAATACATGCAGTCTATTGTTGCTTCTTTTTGTAATGATCGTGGTATTATTCATCAAACTTGTTGTACTCGTACATCTCAATAGAATGGTATTGCTGAACGTAAATATCGTCATTTACTATATGTTGCCCGTACCTTGCTTTTCCGCATGCATGTCCCAAAACATTTTTGGAGTGACCCATGGATAGGAAAATCTATCAAAAGAAATAGCAATGAGTGGTGGTGCAAGAGCAGAACCACAAACAAAGAAAAACGTATTCCATGAACTACCCACATGGATAGGAAAATCTATCAAAATAACGAAACATAACAAAGCAGTTGAGGTAAGCATGAGAGACGCTGGCGAGTATCAATTCCGATGTGAGCTCACGAGAGAATCAAAGGTAGCTGGAGCCTCTGATTAACCGCTAAATCACAAGGGTTAGCCCCAGAGTCGAATCCCAAATCGAAGAGTGCTTATGCCAACCAGTGAACCAATGGCACACCTCTAAGCAAAAACCACCCTCGGACCCATCACTGCAATGGACAAAACGGGGAGCACCGTGACATAACATAACGAAGACAAGAACGTACCACAAAAGGCCAATAAACGCAAAGGATAAAGATGTCCTACGGCAAAAGTCGATAATACAAGAAGTTCAGAGGTCAAAGGTGGATGAACCCCTAACCATGCTCCAAAAGAAAGAAAGGGACGGGCCATCCCCAGAGAGTTTCATCTCCTAAACAAACTCTGCCTTCGGATCTGTCCTCACAAACCATCACAAACCATCAGTTGCTCAGCAAAATCTTAGCCGCAGAGACTGAACTCATTGACAATCGACATATCCTAGTAGAAACCCACAACATCACCTTAATCAAAACCAAACATCAGTCCAAGCATACCAAAACTGAGAGAACTGAAGTACACACTGTCCCTACCAAAGTAACCTCAAAACCTTATAAAGCACCACACTCAGGTGGGATGAGGAGGAGAAAATAGCTCCAAGGGAACCTCGGATTGCGACACAAGAGCACGTCATTAAATTGAACAATATACAGTGAACAAGGCCACAATCTTTGGTTTTACATTCTTTTTTTATTGTGGGGGGGGGGGGACAATATGAAGTTATCAAAGGCATAGATCTTACATTTCTATGGGTGAATATGCTGTTAGGTATCTTAGGATTTAAATTTTCTTCAATCAGTTTTGGTTTCAAGGACCTCCATTAGTTATATGTAGGTGTTACTTTGTATTCTTTGGACCAGATGTAGTACTGAATGATTTGTTTATTTATTTTTTATGACGTTGCTTTTCAGCCTCCATCTACCAGCACTTTTGTTCAAGGATTTGATTCACTACGGCTTTTGAATCTGGAGGATAACTGTTTTGCAGATTGGAATGAAATCTTGAAGCTTTCCAAACTAAAAGGGTATCTAAAAGAAGTGTTTCGCTCATTAGTTATTCCTTACAATATTCTTCGTATAATTTTATGGAGTTATTACAAATTAGTTTGTGCGTTCAGTTTGGAGCAGCTTCATTTGAACAAGAATAGTTTAAACCGAATCTGGTACCCTGATTGTGATACAGTACATGACCAAGTCATTGGTTGTGAATCAGTTCAGCATAGCTATATTCCTTTCAAGAACTTGCACTGCCTTTTTCTCGGTAAATATCTAATTGAGTAAAATACATTGACCTCCCTTGAGGTTTGGTTGGATGACATTAGCATTCCTAACCTTCCAAAAATTACTGTTCCACTCTTGAAGTTTAAAATTAAATTACAATTAGCCCCTTGCTATTAATTGAAGGTTAACAGAATCAATAAAATGGTTTCTTTAATTGCATTTTGTATTATTATGTTTACCTGAAGATTGCATTTTATTGAAAGAAAAATGAAACTTCACTCCAGTCACTTGTCTCTATAACTATAAAAATGAGAATGAAGTTTCATTTTTCATTCAATAAAATCCGTTGTTAAAGAAAATATAAATACGCTATCATGTAAAATTGTTAAGTTTAAATGTAGAGACGGAAAAATAGAAGAGAGAACTAAGAGAGAACTATAACGGTGAATGAGAGAGCGACCAAAATTAGGATTCGCTCCCTTATCACCATTATTTGTATAATAAGATCAAAGTAACCAAAAGTACAATATCACCCCTAACTTAACACTCTCCGTCAAGTTGATGCATAGATATTTCTCATGACTAACTTACATACAATTGGGTGAAACATTTCATTACTAAGTTCTTTAGTAAAAAGTATTTTCTAATTGATATTCAGATTCCACAAAAGGCATACAAATTGAGCCCTTGCATAGCTTCCCCTTAATGAAGTGTTTGTCGATCTCTATATGCTTCTTTCTGTCATGTTGTACCGAGTTATGAGTAATATTAATGGTAGCCTTGTTATCACAATACAATTTCATAGGTTTGTTGCATTCAATCTCCAAATCCTTTACTTGGAGCTATATAAGTTCGCAAATGCCATGTGCCATAACCTTATACCAAGCCTTTGCACTTGATCCAACTACCACTGTCCACTTTTTACTTCGCCAAGTAACCAAATTGCCTCCTACAAATGTGCAATACCCTGATGTAGACCGTTTATCATCAATTGAACCAGCCTAATCCGCATGTATGAAAGCTTCTAATTTCATGTGGCGATGATGAGAGAACAGGAGCCCTTTTCTAGGTGCAGATTTAAGATATTGCAAAATACAATAAACATCCTCAAGATGTACATTAAGGGGATCATGCATGAACTGACTGACAACCCTTACAACATATGCAATATTAGGTTTGATTTGAGACTGGTATATTAGTCTCCTTACAAGACTTTGAAATTGATCATTGTCAATAGGTTTTTCATCACCACTGTTGAGGTGATGAGTAGCCTCAATAGGCGAATCTGCAGGTCGACAACCCAACATGCCAGTTTGTTCTAGAAGATTGAGAATATACTTTCTTTGGAAAGTGAAGATGCTATTATCTGATATAGCCTTTTTAATTCCAAGAAAATATTATAATGCCCCTAGATCTTTCATCTCAAACTCTTTTGCAAGGCTTGCTTTGAGATGTGATGCCCCCTCTGTATCATTACCAGTCACTACTATGTTTATTAAGTAAGGTAACAATAAGATCACAATTTTTATTATATATGTCATTAACATATAGAATAAGAATTGTAATATTATTATTGCCTTGCTTGATAAATATAGTATGGTTTGCATGACTCTGTCGGTACTCAAATCTTAGCATAACTTTGAAAAATCTATCAAACTAGGCTTTAGGGGACGGTTTTAGCTCATATAGAGCCTTCTTCAATTTGCATAGCTTCCCTTTGGTTTCATGAGATGAGAAACCTAGTGATACATTCATATATACCCCTTCCTCCAAGTCTCCATGGGGAGGGCTGTGAGAATATGTTGTTATTTTCTTGGGACATTTTCTCATTATTAAAATCTTGTTTCCTAGTTTAGTTTTATTACCATTACTAGGGTTTATAGCTTATATATATGATGTATTATTTCATTATTATTTAAGTCTTGATAATATAGCAATAATACTTTTAGTTTTGCTATCATGGTATCAGAGGCAAAACCCTAGCCGCTGCCGCCATGGAAGACCCTCGCCGGCCTTTGCAAACCCTCGACATCAGCCTTTGCAAAACCTTGCCGGTCTTAGGAAACCCTTGACGTCGACCTTCGCATACCCTCGTACCTCTCGCCGACCATCGACGAACCTTCCCTGAGGATCAGCGACCATAGCGAACCTTCTCCTTCCTCGTTTGTGCACTTCGTGAACTCTAAAAACCCTAGCTGACCACGACGAGCCTTCTCCTTCTTCGTTTGACCCTCGTCGACCCTTCTTTTAGGTTCGGCGACCATCGCAGATCTCCAATGAGCCTTTTCCCTCTTCGTTTGACCCTTGCCGACCCTTCTCCTAGGTTCGACAACCATCGCATATCTTCGACGAGCCTTCTCCCTCTTCGTTTGACCCTCGCCGACCCTTCTCCTAGGTCCGGCGACTATCGCAGATCTCCGATGAAGCCCCAGTGACCACCGGAGTTCCCTTTTGTCAGATCTGGTTCTTTGTTGAGGCTAAGTTTGTTTTACTTGGGAGATTAAGTTCAGATCTGGTTCTTTGATTGACACTAAGTTCGTTTTTTCTTGGGGGGGTCCGGTTGTTTCGGATCTGATCTGTTCATCAGCTCTGTAGGTTTCTTCGTTATATCCCTTGACATTTCAGAAGACTAATTGCAGGCTATTAGCATTCGGTTGAATGGCTCTTCTTCCCCTTCATCCCAGTCTCTGTTTGATTTGTTTCGTCAATTTTAGGCTATACTTGACTCCCCCAAGAAACAGTCACATGCTTCTCTAACCACTGCTCATTCAGGTTCTCATTATTCTTACTTTTCAGTTATTTTACTATCGACTTAAATATTTGATTCTAGTTCTTCGCATCATATGGCGTCGAATCTCTCTTGTCTTGGCAATTGTGTTTCCCCTTCGTCTCCTGTCACTGTTCGCACTGCCGATGGCTCCCTTATAAATGTTGTTTCTATTGGCTTGGTTGTCCTCTCTCTCTCTCTCGTGCACTTTGTCCATTTCTGATGTTTTTTATATTCCACAGTTGTCTGTTAGTCTACTGTCTATTAGCCAGCTCTCTGATTCTAGTTTTAATGTTCTTTTTTCTTCCACTGGTTGTGCTGTTCAGGACCGGAAGTCACATAAGCATATTAAGCTCGGGCGTAGGGTTGGTGACCTTTACATTCTGGAGAGCTTGCATTTTCCTATGGTATCCAACGCTGCCATGTCTTCCTTTTTTTTTGATCAACACTCTTCCCCATTTTATTTTTGGCATTCTTGCTTAAGCTATTTGTCAAGTGATCGTTTAAAACTTCTAGTTCAGTTTGGTAGTTTAGGAAAAATGTCCATCACTGATATTTCTGAGTGCAGTGGCTGTAAACTTGCAAAAATGTCAGCTTTACCTTTTACAAAAATTGCATTTATTTCTACCTCTCATCTCCCGATTGTCCATACTGATGTTTCGGGCCCTTCTCCTCTTGCCACCAAGGGTGGTTCTACCTATTATGTTTCCTTTATTGACGACTATAGTCGGTTTTGCTGGGCATATCTTATGTCTCACAAGTCTGATTTCTTTCGTGTCTATCGTGACTTTCATTATATGGTTCATACACAGTTTTTTACCTCTATAAAGATTATTCGTTCTGATTTTTGAGGAAAATATTTTCTAACTGAATTTACAGATTTCTTTAGCCTCTAGTACTATTCACCAGTCCTCATGTTCAGATATGTCGGCTCAAAATGGTCACGTTGAGAGGAAACATTGGCAAATTCTTGACATAGCTCGATCTCTCCTCTCTATTCCTGCTGTCTTCTGGGGAGAAGCCGTTTTCACGGCTGTCTATCTTCTCAATCGAATGCCATCTTCCCTTCTTTCTCAGTTATCTCCTTATTAGAAGCTTTTCGGCCATGCTTCCAATGATTCCTTACTACGTGTATTTGGTTTTGTCTGTATTGTTCTTCTCCCTAAACGAGAACGGACCAAACTCAGTGCCTGCTCTACTCTCTGTCTTCTTAGGTTATGGCGTCCACCAAAAAGGATATCAGTGTTATGATCCTGGCTCCTGACATCTCTATATCTCGCGTCATGTTTTCTTGAGCGTCTCGCCTATTTTAATCTTCCTCCCAAGTCTGCTTATGTTTCTAAAGACGACTTAGTTCATATTGATCATTTTCCCCTCGATGTGTTCTTTGAGGAATTTACTTCTACCATTGAAGTCCCTATCTTCCACCTCCCTCCCAACCTTCTTAGTCTTCCTCTCTCCCGTTGGTTTACTCTCGTCGTCTAGTTGCTCCTCCACTTGTATCCACCAACTCTGATCTTGCTCCATCTGCACCTATGGCTTTTGAGGCCCCTACCCCTCCTAACCGTCACTATCTTATCCGTACCCGTACCCCACACTGATAAGATTTAGTTTTTTGAACACTTGTTTCTCTCCTTCATATTATGCTTTTTTGACTTCTATTCATACTTATTTTGATCCACAATCTTATAAAGAAACATGTACTGATCCTAATTAGGTTAATGTAATGTCTGAGGAATTATCTGCTCTTTAGAAAATTGGTACTTGGGATTTTGTTACTCTCCCAGCAGGCAAAAATCTCATTAGATGCATGTGGGTTTATAAAGTCAAAACTCACTCTAATGGCTCCTTGGAGCGCTACAAAAATCATGTCATTGCCAAGGGTTTTTCCCAGAAATATAGTGTTGATTACGAGGAGACATTTGTCTCAGTTGCTAAAATGACCATTGTTCCCTAATATCTGTTGCTGCTGTTCATCGCTAGCCTCTGTTTCAACTTGATGTCAGGAATGCCCTTCTCAATGGATACCTTCCTGAGGAAGTTTATATGTGCCCTTCTGGTCTTCCTCATCCTCCAGGCATGGTATGTCATCTCCGTCGTACTCTTTATGGCCTTAAGCAATCCACACGTGCCTGGTATGACTATTTCCAGTCTACTGTTACCCAGGTTGGATTTTATTCTAGTCCCCATGATTCTACTCTTTTCATCCGACATACATCTGGTGGTATTGTTGTTTTGCTATTATATGTGGATGACATGATCATTACTGGTTTTGATTCGGTCACTATATCTGAGGTTAAATAACATTTGTTTCAAAAATTTGAGATGAAAAACTTGGGCCTTCTTTGGTATTTTCTTGATATCGAGGTCGCTTCTTCACCTCAGGGTTATCATTTATCCTAGACTAAGTATGCTCATGAGATTGTTTACCGTGCGTGCCTAACTAATGATATGATTGCTGACACTCCCATTGAACTCAATGACAAATTCTTTTCTTCTGATCGTGTTCCTCTTGAAGATCCTTCTGTTTATCGGGAGCTAGTTGGGTGTTTAATCTATCTAACCGTGACTAGACCTGATATTGTTTATGCTATTCACGTAACCCAGTTTGTTTCTACTCCTCCCTCCACTCATTGGGTTGCTTTGCTCCACATCATCCGTTATGTCCGACATATTATTTTTCACAGTTTATTATTGTCCTCCACCTTCATGTTTACTCTTCAAACCTTTCCAGTTGCTGACTAGGCTGGTAATGCTTTTGATCAAAAGTCTTACTGGGTATTGCATCTTTCTTGGTGAATTGCTCATTTCTTGGAAGAGTAAGAAACAGTCTGTGATTGCCTATTCCAGTGTTGAGGCGGAATATCGTGCTATGGCCCATGCTATTGCTGAAATTATCTAGCTCCGGTGGCTTCTGTCTGATCTGGGTCTCCTTCGATTCTCCTACCTCACTTTATTGTGACAATAAGAGCGCAATCTAAATTGCCCATAATTTCGTGTTTCATAAGCGTACCAAGCATATTAAAATTGATTGTCACTTTGTCCATCAACACCTTCAATTGGGCACCATTAGCCTCCCTTTCGTCTCTTCCTCTTTGCAGATTGCTGATTTCTTCACGAAAACTCACACTGTTGTTCGCTTTTGTTTTTTGTTGGACAAACTCTCGCTGCTCTCTGGGCTCGCACCATGAGTTTGCGAGGGAGTGTGAGAATATGTTAATATTTTCTTGAGATATTTTTTTATTATTAGGGTCTTGTTTCCTAGTTTAGTTTTATTACCATTATTAGGGTTTTCTATAATTTATATATATGATGTATTCATTCATTATTGTTTAAGCCTTGATAATATATCAATAATACTTTTAGTTTTGCTATCAAGGCCAACCTATATTAGCAGCACATGATATGAGTACCCGAATTGAGTTTATTTTGGCTACTGGAGCAAAGGTATTTTGATTGTCAATACCTTATGTCTAGGTAAAGCCTTTAGCAACTAGTCTTGCTTTAAATATCTCAATTGATTCATTTACCTTTTATGTTTTACTGTAAGTATCCATTTGCACCCGACTGCCTTCTTCTCTTTTGGAAGAGAGACCAAACTCCCAGGTACCATTCTTTTTTAGAGCTGCCATTTTCTCAACCATAGCATTTTTTCACTTAGGATCCGTAATAGCTTCCTTCCAACCCATACGGGATCAATATAGAGGATAAAGACGAAACAAAGGACGATATTGGGTTGATAAAGAGTCATGTGAGGCAAAATGAGAAATTGGATGTTGAGTACATGCCTGAACGCTTTTTCGAAGAGTGATAGGTATGTCACAAGTATCAAGATTAACAACAGAGGACTCATTACCAGGTGGATCAGTGGAAGAGATTGAACCTGAGGACGGAGGTAGCAATTGGCAAGGTGGTAGTGGCATACGAGCAGTTTGATCTTTATAACGTTGAGAATAAGTATGCAAATCAGTTTTATTTAATTGTCTAGCAACGTCCTGCTCTGTTTCCTCCTTCCCGGACTCTTCCTTCTCTGCTTCACTATGAATAAGGTCTTGTTGGGTAAGATTAGAAAAAACTAAACCTTGAGCCTCCAAATTATGCTGAATCTGTGTATCCAGCGGTAACATCTCTTTTAGTCTATAGGTCTCCTCCTAAAAAGATGTCCCAGGAGAGTAGAAAAATGACTCTTAACTCCCAGAAGGTAACATCCATACTTACAAAGACTTTACGAGTGGTAGAAGTATAGCATTTATAACCTTTTTTGGATAGTAGAGTATCCAATGAAGATACATTTAACATCCTTAAATTCCAATTTGCGACACGAGTGTTTAGGTGCATGAACAAAGTAAGTACAACAAAAAATTCGGGGCCAAAGAGAGTAGACAGATGGACACCTGAGAAGAAGCTTCAAAGAAGTTTTGAACTGAGGGACACTAGAGGGAAAACGATTGATAAGATAAATAGCAGTAAGGACTGCCTCACTCTAAAATGACTTGGAAACATGCATAGTAATGAGAAGGGAACGAACAACCTCAAGAAGATGACGATTTTTACGTTCAGCAACTCTATTTTGTTTAGGAGTTCGTACACAACTTGTCTAAACAAGAATACCATGAGCCTCCAGATAAGCACGAAAACCATCATTAAGATACTCAATCCCGTTATCAGTACGGAGAATCATGACGTTGGCATCAAACTGCGTGCGGACCATTTGGTGAAAATTTTGAAAATATAAAAAAACTTTACTTTTAGTGCGAAGTAAATATACCCAAGTGACATGGGAATGAAAGTCAACAAAAGTTACAGACCACCAATAACCAGAAATAGAAGTAACAAGTGAAGAACCCCAAAAATTAGAATGGATAATAGTGAACAGAAAATTACTGTGCTTATTAACTGAAGGGTAAACAGATTATTTATGTTTTGCAAGTTCACAAGCCTCACACGAAAAGGTACTTCTAGAACAATGTTTAACTAAAGAAGGAATGCGTCTCTCTAAAACTCCAAAAGAAGGGTGCCCCCAAACCGCGATGCCACTGATGTAACTGCTGAAGTATGGTGGTAGTATTAGCATGGAGAGTCTGGTTAGACGATAAAGATAAAATAGAAGCAGAAGATGGAACATCCAGTAAATACAGACCACCATGTGCACTATCACTGCCAATCGTTTATTATAAATTTATAACTTTATAATTTTATTAGTTTGTTAGTGTAATATTAGTTTATTTGTTTATTAGTAGTTTATTAGTTTATTAGTTTATAATTTATTATTATTTTATTGGTTTATTATAAGTTTATAGTTTATAAATTATTAAATTTATAGTTTATTATTTATTATAAATTTAATAGTTTTTATTAGTTTATTAGTTTATTAGTTTATAAGTTTAAAGTTTATAATTAATTATTAGGTTATTATAAGTTTATACTTTATTAGTTAAACAAAGTATTTTCGAGCTAGAATTTTTGGGCTCGGGCGGGCCGGGCCACCCGCAGGCCACGGGCCAAAATTATACCCCTAGATCTATTCTATGGAGTTTCTTCCTCAATTCTTATAGCTGAGTATCATTACCACTTTGAGAATAAGTCTGAGCAGCAGTAGGCCAAATCTTATGTGAAGTATCCAGAAGTAAAAAATTGCCGCTAATAGAGGGTTGTATAGAATGTAGTAGCCATGACATGATGAGCATTTTCCACTATCCACCGTGTGCGAGAAGGTCTCACAACTGTTGGTTGTTTAGTTTCGCCAGTGATATATTTAGACACACCGCGAGCGGCAATGCCTAAACAACAGGCACGAAACCAAATTAAATATTGCTTCCATCCAACTTAACAGGGCTGATCTAAAAAGACGAACTATCAGTTGGAGTCCCTGAAAGAGTTAATCTGGTATATTGATGACCACCAGAAGGCTTTCCAATATCAGATGTGGCCATGGAGAATCAATGAACATTGTAGTAGATGCAAATCACAGTAAAATAGATCACAATAAACCAAAAAAGGAGCAAATATATAGTTGCAAACCCTAGCCGCCACAGAAAATCCACAAAACGATAGAGCAAACCCTAACTACAAAGTTTGTTTAAGCCAAGAAGCTTTAAACACCACTGATCAACACTGATTAGAGTCCAAACAATAGTATCGAGCCCTTACACAGAGCAAATAGATCGAAACTCGTCAAAAAAGCCTTTGCCGTGACTTGTCTCATCTTCGAATCAACCAATAATTCACAAAAAAGATTGAATCAACCCTTGTACAGCTTTGTATACCTCTAATCAGAATCCATAGAATGAGAAACAATCATCGATCGAGATGGAAAGAACCGCAATCGCAATTTGCACAAAAAACCCTAGGTGGAGCTGAAAATAACAAAAAAATCAAAAAAAATCTTAAACATACCGGAACAAGTTGGGAAAAATCATGATAGTGATCTAAGATCCACTCGATCATTTGGGAATGATTTTTTTTTCCTTTTTACAATGATGAATTTAGAAAAAGAAAAGAAAAAATATGGAAAGAAAGAATAGATAAATCAATCTCTCCTTTACACGGATCAAGCATTTTCTTGCCTCGGTTAACCTTCGGTTAATAGCAAAGGGGTAATTACAATATAATTCTGAACTTCAGCGATGGGGCAGTAATTTTTGGAAGGTCAGGGGTATTAATGTCATCCAATCAAACCTCAACAGAGGTCAGTGTATTTTTCCATTTCTAATTTTCTTTTACAATTACTGTGCTTTCCCATAATTGGTTGCTTTCTCATCACCTCAACCAGGAGGAAATAACATCGAGGATTTGACTTCTGTTGATTCGCTAAATTCTTTTCCAAGCTTGAAGGTAAGTTTTGTAACCTAAGCTTTTCTGAGAACTCTATTTGGCAATAGTGAAATATGAATCATAATGTGACATTTATGAAGAATTGTCATGCCCGGGGTCGCATGATTCAAGAACATGACCCAGGGGTTAAAAGGAATTGGAGGAAATAAGAATAATAATCATCAACAAGGCATGGGCACGACAATGCCGAGGTGTACAACAATATACTTTCCAAGAATGAGGAAGTTAGAAAAAAGAAGATAAGAATGAAATAGAAAATGAATAAAAAGAAAATTATAGAAAACGGTTATAGACTACACGCCCAAAGATCATGAATCTCTCTGAAAATAATATAATCCCCTTTTAGTCAAAAGGAAAATGATCGACACAATGAATAGAAGTCAAAATATACTTAGTTATGGAAACATGGACGTAATTCCATCATTTCAACTTCAAATGAAGTCCCTTTTATGCCAAAAGAAAGATAATACGTAGATCAATCTCTTGTCCAATTTTCAAGATGGAAAGGGCACGGCAAGACTGAAGCTAAAAAAGTGTTCACAGGAAGAAAATCTCTGTAAGTTTGAAAAACTTTGAATTTTTGTAGGTCCATGCTAATCAAGACAACATTTAAATCACAAGGATACCAACCCACATCATATGGAGCCTCAAGTCACTCTCCAAACCTCTTGGAACATACTTCATTCCATGATTAAATCACTAAATTACAATGCCATGCAACAAATCCTCAATTTCCATTACAACCCCAAATCTTTAAAGCAATGACTTTTACTATTCCTTGAAGCAGAATCTCAAGATAGGGTAATAATGAGCCAAGTATCTATGTTTCCCAATTACTCATAAACTAGAAAGTCCCTAACTTATGTGAGGTTTGCAAGATTTCTGAAAAAAATTGGGAAACATGGATACTTGTTTCATTATTAACGTACCCCTACTTTTTACTTTTAAGTTGTGTTTGGGATAAGGACATGGGTTTTCTTGTTTTTTGAGAGTAGAGCTGACCTTTTAATTGAGGGTATTGTAGTCATTTTATTAAAAAAATGATGTGGTTGCCATCTACACTTAAAGAAAAGGCCTTATGGCCTTCCAAGTGGTCCATCTCAACAGTCAACACCTGAAAAAGTTCATCATGAGTTAATGCTCAACTGGGAAAATGGCTTACGGAAGTAATATGCACGAGAATAGTGCTAATGCCATGCTGCAATGCAAACATATTTATAAACAAGCATTTTTATCGGAAACTTACTTTCAAAGCCAATGTAAAGTAACTAGTAGTTATGCATAGTTTTCTGACCATTTTCTAGTTTAAAAAGAAACTATGCCCCTCCTGGTAAGAATCCCAAATCAAGTTTCCATAAAGATTGATTAGTGAATAGGTTTTACGGTTACATAGTGAAATCCATCCCAGTGGAAACTCCAGAAATTTTATTGATAGGGTCATTCTCAAACTTAAATTCCACTTGTTTTATAGGAAAATAACTTCACACTAATCAACAATCAATTATCTATTTCTAACAAATCACAAAGTAAATTAAACTTCTCAATTTATAAGTAGAAGAAACTTTTAATATGTTCAGGCTATTGGTTTCATAAATAATATGCAAAAAAATTAACTTCCGTAATTACATTCAACGTGTTTTTATGTCTTGAAATCAATATATAATAGCCTAATTATTAGCAGCCTCAAACACGTCTCAATTAATATGAACTTTGCTTATCACACAAGTTCCTTGACTAGGAGTACTGGGAGATGAATCTTGCATTGTAGTTAATTTTCCTTTTATGGATTTATCCTTATTGTTTGAATTAAGCAAGAAAATAATAATAATTAATAGAAAGTACGATAGTTTAAAAATAGGAGAACGACCTACATAAAAAATAAGAGCAGGATGCAGGAGAGAAGAGAAAGGTGAAGTGGAATCTGAATTAAAAAGTTTGTGTTGAACATGAAATGGTCGGATGGATTTTTGGAATGTAAAGATAAAATTATGTTGTGCTCTTGCCTCATGATTGGGTTCAATTACATTTTTAATAATGATGTCAATTGTAAACCAATAAAAAAATTCATCATAATAATAACTTTTTTTCCCATGGGGTTAACTGACCCCACCAACATCTATTCATATCTAAAAGTTAGAATAACACAGATCACCCAAAATACCTCCACAGAACATAATCAAACTTAAAATGACCCCTCTCTAACAGGTACTAACATCTGAAGTAATGTCCCGAGACAACCTCAATCCAGTCCTTGAGTGGTTTGCCGTAGTACAAATTAGTAGCTAGGAACAAATTATTTATTGATGATAGACTTGGCTGTAATCTCTTGAACCATAATTTAAATGTTTTGATATTCCTTTTTATCTCTTCAGTACTGGCCTCCTGAGTCTGTAATGATTTTTGTTCTCTTGTTACAACCAGGATATAAGACTTTCTGAGAATCCAATTGCCGATCCAGGCAAAGGCAGTATGCCTAGATTTTTTTTCATTGCTCGTTTAGCGAAAGTTGAAATCTTGAATGGGAGTGAGGTAAATGCTACAAGTTGTATGCCATCTTTGTCGCTTTATGAGGTTTTCTTAAACCTGATGCACCCTGGTCTTATAAATATTTCAGGTCAGTCCTCGAGAGCGAAAGGATTGTGAGATTCGGTGCGTTTCTCTTTCCAAAGCTTGTATATTAGTTCAAGTCCGAACTGGATTTAGAAGACATGTTTATTTTTGTTTGTTTTTTGCTTTTGAAAATGCTGGGAGACTCCTTTTGTTGATGCGTTTTTTTATCCTTCTTTTTTCCGGAGCTTTTGTATATTAGTGGCGGGGCTTTTGTATATTAGTGGCATTCCCTTAACGCCCCCTTTTAAATAAACTTCGTTTACTTATCAGAAAAGAGAAAAAAAAGGATGCTGGGTTGCTCGATTGAAGCCTGCAAGCAGACGATTGGTTACTTTTTCCTCTTTTGGATATTTTATTTTGGGTGTTACTTTTATGCATTATCTGCATATGAAGCATACAATATAATACATAATTACATAAATTACATTCGTTTAAGACATATTAAAGTATTGTTATTATATTAATTTTTTGTGTTGGGTTGTTTGAGTACCAATATTATTTTACAAAATATGTCTCAAGTGTCAAAATGCTTGATAGAAAGCATTACAAACATTCTATTTGTGATAAATAAGGTTAGAACATGTGTACCTATGAGTTTTATGGTGTTTGTGAGTGCTTGAGAAAAAGAAAATCACGAGTTTGGCTTTTTGGTTCCTGTTACACATAAGACAATACTCCCGAGATCCAGTACACGCAATCGCGACCATTTTATTGGGCAATACTGCAATCTAAAACCATGGTTATATATCAGCTTGTTTAATTCTTATTGAATAGCTAGACATTAAACATACCTTCTCAAGCAAACACCACTATGATCAAAGCTTGGGCCCACTGATGCCTCTGATTGTGGAGGCCATTATTTGCCCTCCTAATGTTTTATGACTTTTATCTACCCTTGCTTTGTGATCTTCCTTCACCATTTACCTAGACGGAGGAGATGATTGGGCGTGGCGTTAGTGATTTTATAACCTAGGTGGGGTTCATTGGGTTGGTGATTGTGGAATTCACCACTGTCAGTTCTTTAGTAGAATATGATGTCCTTCTCCCAGCCCCTTCCTATGTTACACAGATTCAGCTATAAGGGTTGGGTGTGGGTGTATATTAATTAAACGGATACATGAAACCTTTAAACTAAGGATATGCTAACTTTGCAAAAAAGTATGAAAATTAGATACGGGTGTGGATAGGAAAAAATAGAATGTCATGAAAAGAAATGAGTCGAGTGCAATCCAGGTTCACAGATTGCTGTGTGACAGTATCAGCACTAGTGGTTTAGGATGTGACCATAGAAGTAATCATGGGTTTTTTTGTGTTGCTGCATGGTCATGAAATGCACAGAGTTGCTCAGTTAGTTTTACCAGACGACTCTCCAAGTCAAAAAGAGAATTATCATTCTCAAAGTTTCTTAAGGTCTAGCACTATCCTAGTGTGCTACATGAATTCCTTCGGGTATTCTACAGTTCATTAAAATCGACAAAATAGTTAGTTGGAGAACTTTCTTTGTTCCGCTAAGTGAATTGGCTGTTATTGACCCTTTTAGAAAATCTTGATCCTTTTTACTTATTTTGAGATAGAGAGAGTCATAGACATTACACTGGACTCAACTATATTCCAATGTATTGAAGCTAAAGGTTACCATCTGAACTACAGAGAAAAATTCAAGTTGTGTTAGATGATGCATGATTTTGACAATCTTTCTCGCAGGTATGTTCGCTTAGTCATGGCAAAGATGTGTGACAATCCAGAAGACACTATGTGGCTTCACCCCAGGTAATTTTCCCTGGTTAAGTATTTGCATTTTTATTTTATTGTAAATTGATTGAGATTTGAACTATGGCTAAGGGGGCTTACTTTTGATCTTGTCGATGTAGATGCTCGAGAATGACTGTTTCAGCAATTACTTAGCCATATAAGGAATCCGCATTATCTGTTGTTTCTCTTCTCATCTGAATTTGTACAAACAAGCACGACTAGATTTAATATATGCTATAGAAAACAATAGATCAGCAGCTAGAAGATGGGTAGCAAAAAGTTTGAAGTTATACCAACTGTAATGGCCATCAATTGTTGATTTATATTTCTTTCAGTATGTTAATCTTACCTTTTGCAAAGGGAAAATGGAAGCTGTTGAGAGTTTATTAGTTTCATTCTTTTCTATTTTTACTTTATTTCCTTAATAGGATTCTTGTACTTATTTTTATCTTTGACCTAATAATATATAAATGATATGTGGGTGAAGGAGGCTAATTAACCTCCCTAAACTCTTTCTTCTCGCCTCCTTTCTTTTTTTCTATCTCTCCTTTTTCATTTTTCAAACCCTAAATTCATTTCTTACTATTCAACTTGGTATTAGAGCATCTCCGATCTAACCCTAAAAGCATCGTAAAGCTTCAGCCTTGGTCGCGCAGCAAAAATGACTCGTTGACGTCATATTCCGTATGATGACGTCAGCGACTATACGGACGGCGACGAACACCGCTTCTCTGGTTCGATTCGCCTCAATCCACTGATTGCTGTGATAATTTTCCCTGATTTTTTGGGGAAGATTGGTATATTTCGTGATTTTTCAAAGTTTTCGCAAGTTTCGGACCCTAGAGTTTTCGATATGGGCTTCACGGCGTTGTTTCTGGTTCTTGGTGGTTGCGATTCACTCTATGGGTGCCGAATCTCTCTTCTCATGTTAGATCTATGGCTGCTTGGTGATTTTGGTCAATTTTTGATCGATTTGAAGCTCGGCGCTGTCTGTTCGTGGCTCGCCAGTGTGTGATTTTCTTCGGCTCTTGTTGTTTTTGCTTTCTGATGCTCCGATTCCCCTCTACAAGCGCCGAAACTCCTGATTCTTGCCAAAATTGGGATTGTTTGATGATTTTGGAGGGTTTCTTTGCTGTTTGAGGGTCAACGACTCCCTTTTTTGCATCAGTGTTGCATTGGTTAATGGTTCAGTTCTCGTCTCTTGATGTTTGCAACTGCTTGAAATTACTGGTGTCTCTTTTTGATTGATCTCTCGTTGTTCAGCTCTCCCCAGTTAATTTCTGATTGATTACACTTTCTTCTTGAGTTACTATGGCTGAAAAACCACTTAGTGATCTCAAATATGATGATTTGCTGCGTTGTGTCACATCTAAACGCCTTAATGGTGTTAATTATTTAGCTTGGGTACATGCCTTTAAGATTTTTCTCAAAGGCAAACAGCGGTTGAAGTACATTACTGATTCTCCTCCACCCAAAGGGGATCCTACTCTTTCTAGTTGGGAAACGATTGATTCTATTGTTATGGGTTGGCTGTGGCATAGTTTGGAGCCTCATATTGCTACTACAGTGGAGTTCTGTGATACCTCACATTAAACTAGGACTCTCTTGCAGATTCTTTCTCGAACCAGAGTAATATATCCCGTGTTTATGAGCTCTATGAGCAGATTTTTACAACCAAACAGGCTGGGAAACCTTTGTCTGAATATTACAGTAAACTCAAGAGTCTCTAGGATCAGTTATTGCAGTATCGTCATTTCACTACTAATTTACAACAACAGAAGCGTCAATGGGAGGACTTCATGATTGCCTCCTTACTTTCTGGTTTAGATTCTGATCTCCGTGGGTTTAAGCACCAAATTCTGGCTAGTGAGACTTTGCCTACTGCGTCGAATGCATACTCCCGGTTGTTACGTTCCTTGTTGGGCCAATCTGCTAATATCCCTAATTCCCCTGCTCCTCCGCTTGCATCTGACTCGTCTGCCTTAGTTTCTACCCACAGCGGTCGTGGTTCCTTTTGTGGCAATGGTCGCGGTAATTGGGGTGGATGTAATTTTTGCGGCAATTCTCGAGGTGGTGGTCGTAGTAGTGGCTGTGGTGATAGAAAATGTGATCACTGTGGTGGTACTAATCATACTGAACCGTATTGTTGGGCGAAGTATGGCAAACTTGATTATGTTAATCACGTTACTAATCCCACACCTCGGTCAGCTTCTGATTCTCCTCAGTTGGCTTCCACTTCTGATTCTTATGGTGCTCTCATTACTCAACTTAGCGAGATTGTTCAGACATTGCGGTCTGTTTTACCTCAATCTTTCACGGCTACTTTAGCCAATTTAGGTAATGTTGCATGTGCGGCTCTTACATTTCCTTCATGGGTCATTGATTTTGGTGCTAGCTCTCACATGTCTAGTAATCCATCGGTTTTTTCTCATTTAACTCCTATCCAGCATCATATTGTTTTAGCTTACGGTTCATCTCGCCCTGTGCAGGGGACGGGTGTTTTACATCCATCTCCCTCTTTCTCATTGTCTTCTAGTCTTTATGTCCCTAATTTTCCTTTTAATTTACTCTCTGTTAGCCAGTTAACTAAAGCTTTACATTGTTCAATAACTTTTTCTCCCACTTCTTGTGTTTTTTAGGACCTCCAGACCAAGAAGATGATTGGTTCGGGGCATGAGAAGAATGGTCTTTATTATCTTGATATTGCTTCGCCTTCCACTTCTTCTGTTTTGAGTGCTACTGTCTATCCCCTTCAGTGGCATTTGCGTTTGGGCCACCCATCTGTGGCTAAGCTTAAGTTGGTTATTCCTAGTTTGAGTCATGTGTTTGTTTTTAATTGTGAAGCTTGTCAGTTAGGAAAGCATCACCGTAGTTCCTTTTCTACTAGTAGTCGTAGTCAACAGTCCGCGTCTTTTGATGTAGTCCATACGGACATTTGGAGTCCTTCTCGAACTCCCTGCAATAATGGATATTCTTATTTTATTATTTTTGTTGATGACTATTCTCGCATGACTTGGTTGTTTCTGTTGAAAAGTCGGTCGGAATTACCCTTTATTCTCTCGCTTTTATAATGAAATTTATACTCAATTTGGCAAACGCATCAAGCTTATTCGATTTGATAATGCTCTTGAATATCTATAATCTAGTGTTGCTTCTTTTTGCGTTGATCGCGGTATTATTCACTAAACTACTTGTATGTTTACACGGTTTAACAAAACGGGATTGTTGAACGCAAATATTGTCACTTGTTAGATGTTGCTCGTACCTTATTATTTCATACTACAGTACCCAAGCAGTTTTGGGGAGATGCTATTCTTACTGCTTGCTTTCTTATTAATCGCATGCCTTCTGCTGTCCTCAATGGCCAGTCTCATTTTTCCTTGTTATGTCCGACCTCCTCGCCCTTTCCTCTCACTCCTCGGGTTTTTGGTTGTACTGCTTTTGTACATGTTCGTGATCCCAATCGTGATAAGTTGTCTTCTCGGGCTTGAAAGTGTGTTTTTCGTGGTTACTTTCGTACTTAGAAAGGTTATCGTTGTTATCACCCCGAGACCCGCCAGTATTTTGTTAGTGCTGATGTCACTTTCTTTGAATTCACACCTTTTTTTACTTCTTTTAGTCTCTCGTTGTTCTCTGATCTCATTTGTTGTCATGAGGGGGAGTCTAGTTCTTCTCCTACTCTACCTTTACCTGTTTCTCTGCCCCCTCCTTCCTGTTTACCTCCTTCTCATTTGCAGGTGTATCAGCGATCTAGTGCTCGACAGGTTGTTCCTTATGGCCCGAATTCGTCATCGTCTTTGGCTGAGGTTCCTGGGTCATCACCCCCTTCATCTGCCTCCTCTGACTTGCCTATTGCCTTGCGTCGTGGTAAGCGTGCCTGTACTTAACACCCTATTGCTAATTTTCTATCCTATGATCGTCTCTCTCCCTGTCTCTATTCTTTTGTTTTTACCTTGTCATCTAATTTTGTTCCTTCCTCTTATAAACAGGCCATGTCCATATCCGGATGGAAAACTGCTATGGATGAGGAAATGAGAGCTCTTCATTAGAATCACACTTGGGAACTTACTTCTGTTCCACCGGGGAAGCAAACTGTGGGTTGTCACTTGGTATACACTATGAAATACCTTCTCGATGGGTCTGTTGAGCGCCTTAAGGCTCGGTTGGTTGCTAAGGGGTACACTCAGACCTATGGTGTTGATTACTTAGAAACCTTTTCTCCCGTGGCTCGTCTTAACTCCGTTCGCATCCTTCTCTCTGTTGCGGTTAGTCGTTCTTGGCCTTTATATCAACTTGATATTAAAAATGCCTTTCTTCATGGCGACCTTCAGGAAGAGGTATATATGGACCAACCGCCTGACTATAGTGTGGATGGGAGTGCTCACTTGTATGCCGTTTGCGTGAGGCGCTTTATGGTTTAAAACAATCTCCTCGTGCATGCTTTGATCGGTTTAGTTCCGTTGTACTTATGGCTTCCAACGTTCTATATCTGATCACTCTGTCTTTATTTGTCACTCTTCTGGCGGCACTATTGTGCTGATTGTATATGTTGATATTCTTCTTTCGGGTGATGATGCTGCGGGCATTATTGATCTGAAAAATCACCTTGCCACACAGTTTCATACTAAGGACTTGGGTGCTCTTCGCTATTTTCTTAGGCTTGAGGTTGCTCGTTCCTTTAAGGGCATTTCTCTTTCTCAACAAAAATATGTGCTTGATCTTCTTTCTGAAATTGGTCATCTTGGTGCTCGGCTTGCTGATACTCCAATGGACTCTTCTGTTAAACTTGATGCTGAATAGGGCAATCTTTTTGATGATCCTAGTCGATATCGCCGTCTTGTTGACAAATTAATTTATCTCATTGTTACTCGCCTGGACATTACCTTTGCAGTTGGTGTTATGAGCCAGTTCATTCATGCTTCTCGGCAGCCACATTATGAGGCCGTTTGTCGTATTCTATGCTATTTAAAGAGTGCCCCTAGCATGGCTTACTTTGTCACCCGTCTGATTCCTTGATTGTTACCGGGTTTATTGATGCTGATTGGGCCGGTAGCCGATCTGATAGGCGATCTATGTCTGGCTATTGTACTCTAGTTGGTGGTAATTTGGTTACTTGGCGCAGTAAGAAACAAAATGTGGTGGCTCGTTCCAGTGCTGAGGCCGAATATCGGGCCATGGCTCACACTGCCTCTGAAATATTGTGGGTTTGCTTTCTTCTTTGGGATTTTGGCATTTCTACACCACTTCCTATGTGAATGTTTTGCGACAATCAGACTGCTATTTTTATTGCTAATAATCCAGTGTTTCATGAGCGCACTAAGTACATTGAAGTTGATTGTCACTTCATTCGGGATTTGTTGTTGCATGAACAGATTGTCACACCTTTTATCCGTTCTGAAGACCAATTTGGTGATATTCTTACCAAACCGCTGCCACGTTCTACTTTTCGTTGTATGCTTATCAAGCTGGGCGTGTTTGATATTTATGCTCCAGCTTGAGGGGGAGTGTTGAGAGTTTGTTAGTTTAATTCTTTTTTATTTTTACTTTATTTTCTTAATAGGATTTTTGTATTTATCTTTATCTTTTTCTTAATAATATATAAATGATATGTGGGTGAAGGAGGCTAATTAACCTCCCTAAACTCTTTCTTCTCGCATCCTTTCTTCTTTTCTATCTCTCCTTCTTTCTTCTTCAAACCTAAATTCATTTCTTACTATTCAACTGAAGCTAAATTACAAGGTGGATTTCAATAGGAACACCTTGTGAAAGGAAGATTGAGAGATTGATAGGAGCCAACTTATAAAATTTGTTAAGAATTTTGCTAGGTCATGAAGATTGATGTGATGTTTGAAAAGGTTAAATCAACCATGCGACAAAATAAACTTCTCATCATACATCCCTGTTGTTGTTTTTCATTTTGACCATAAAACGGAAAAGTTCCCATTGCAAATCCCTAAAATACCCCGATGATTCTTGATCTGGTCCTATTCATTTGAACTGTTCCTGATGATTTGTATGGATCAAGATTGTTAAGACATCGATTGTCCTAAAAGTTTAAGCTGTTAGAAAATGGGTTCAACAATGTATATCAAACTATCCAACACCTCTCCCACATGTGGGACCCCATCTCGCGCATAGAGAGGCAAAAAATTAAATTAGACAAGTGCACCACCGCACATAGAATATAGTATACAATAATAAATATAACTGGATACAAACGAGACTTGAAACCAGGATCGCCTGGGACTAGAGCTCTAATACCATGTTTAAATTGCCAATTGTTCTAAAAGCTTAAGTTGTTGGAAATGGGCCCTACAATATATATCAAGCTATCTAACAAAGACCAAACACTTATTGACTAGCATGATAAGGAGCACCATTTTTTGTTGTCGTGGTGGTGGTGATTTTGTGGTGGGGTGGACCAGTGGCAAGGCTAAAATTATCAGGCATGATGTCTTTTCTAAAAGAAGCATCCCTTTAATACTGATGTCCCCTTTTGAGGATCTTATCAGTAAAACACTAACTACACAGCCAAATATGAGCATCTGGTCTACTACATCGTGTTGAGGCTTAGTGATTGTTGAAGATATTTTAATATTTAAGAATGTAGTAATTTAGTAATATTTTATATTTTAACTTTTATTAAAATGTTTTCAACTGTAACGTCAACTAGAATTTTTCTAATTTTTAATATTTTATTTTTAGTAGCCTTAAGGAGGGTTTTTTAGAATTGTGATCTTTTTTTTTTGTAGTTTTAAATTAGGGTTCTCTTGAATGTCTATAAATAAACCATTATGTAATAGTTTTAGGCAGATGATGTTATTGTTAATCTTGATATTGGAATCAAGAATTTTTCTTTTTTTTTGAGTGTGATCTTACTTTTCTTTTATTTCTTTTATTTGGATCCTTTTTCTTTTATTGGGTTCTCAATCTTGCCGACTGTTTGGCAAAACAGCGATTGTGTGGTTTGACAGAGAAGAAGCACATCAATCTCGTTGTTAGTGAAAAAGAAATCTGAATTGAAGCATCTTGCACTAGCGTCACCCTCGGTCATCTTTGGACACTACCAACACCTCCCTCGATCAAACCTTGCCAATCACTGGCATTCTATGAAGCATGGGTATGGTATGGGTACGTCGGTGTGATGAAATTTAAGAACATAGGGTACGGGTATGCTTGTGGTATGACAGTAAATTTATTTATTTTTTGTACCTTTTAGCATTACGTTGCGTATATGCTAAATACAAAATTATTTTTTACTTATGAGAGAAAAAATAAATGTTGGATTATATAAAGTCTTGTCATCCCAAGGCTATGTCTTTGGCAATTGCTAGTTGGGACTGTAAATGGTGATACTTGTTTAGCTGGACGACAATTGCTATAGCAATCGTATTGGTTGAAAATTATTTTCTGCAGTCACAAATCCTAAGAGAAAGTATTAAAAGATGAATTTTTTTATACAAATTTAAAACTTTTAACATTTTTATTAAGTTAAAGAATCTAAATCATGTTTTCTAATACTCAAATTTATCTTTATATCAAAAGAGAAAACATTATTTACTCTAGTACTTTTTAAATTTTAAAAGTTTCATATAAGTCCCAACATATCCATTTACGTACTCAAAACGTATCACTGCACTACCTAAAACGTATTGACGACATATCCAAAGCGTACCAGTAATGTACCCGACAATTGGAAAAGTACCTGGCACTTTTTCGTCTGTTAATCCAAGGGCTTTTTAATTAGATTTTAATGATTTTAATAATAATTTATTTTTTAAATTAAATTGATTTAAAAAAAATTATATTTAATTATTTTCAAGAAAGTAAGTGTTGACACTTCATGACAAATGAGCCGACATCTTATGTCATTTGTGCTGACACTTTGCATCAAATGAGTTAACACTCAGTGTTCTTATGAAGAACGTTTTGAGTTGACACCAATTGATAATTGAGTCGACACTTTAAGACAAAGCACGCTTGAAATTCTCAAGTGTGTCGACACAAATGAAATTTAGGGTCGACATCTCAACTACTTTGCTTAAGATGCTTCAGAAACTCAGATGAGTCGACACCAAATGATTTTGGGTCGACACCTTCAGTGTTGGACCGAGATTCATTTTGAGTTGACACCAAAGTATTTTGAATCGACACTAAATGATCTTTTTCGGGTTCCAAACTTTGGGTTTTATGGGTCGACACAAAATTCACATGAGTCGACACCAAAACACCCTTCGGGAAACAAAATGAGTCGACACCAAAGAGAAATAGATCGACACCAGTGCTACAAGCCATTTCCTAATTCCAAGTAAAAAAGAGTCGACACCAAAGCTTTTTGAGTCGACACTAATGTTGCTTTCAGAAACAAGAAGTTTTGGGTCGACACCAAACGAAGATGAGTCGACTCTAAAACAACCAAGACTGTCTGAGATTTTCTGAGTCGACACCAAACGAAGATGAGTTGACTCTAAAAGTCCTAAGGCTGACTGTAACTTAATAAGTTGACACCATAGCGATTTTGAGTCGACATTGAAGTTTCAGTAGCTGATTTGACAAAATGGGTCGACACCAACGAAGATATGAGTCGACACCAAAGTCTCACCTGAAAAACTGAAGAAATGCATGAAATCGGCACAAAACGTTTCATGAGTAGACACCACTGTGTGGGTGAGGAAAATGTAGAAATTGGGTTGACACCAACGAAGAACTAAGTCGACACAAGCACTTGAAGAACCAAGCTCTAGGACATTTTGTGTCGACACCAAATGATATTGTGTCGACACTTGCGACAAATTTCAAATTTCGCGCTGATTTTGTAGCATTAATTGCCTCCACCAACCCAGCAACGGTCATTTACTTCAGATAGCTATATAAGGAGTAAGTTTTCAGAGCTTCAAATCCCTAGACACTGTTCTATTACTTGAATCGAAAGCTCAAAATCTTCTAGAAAGCATTTATTGCTCATTTACTTCTCCAACCGATTCTCACTTTCTTGTTTATTTATTTCCAATCATTTGTAAAGAGAGTGAGTTAATGAATCTTTAATTCTTTCATTTATTATAATAGAGGGTGAGTCACCCTTGATCTTTTAAGAGAGTGAGTGATCTTCTTTAAAGAAGAGCACACGAGAGATTAGAAAAAACAGGGGATTGTTTTGTAGAATCTTCTTGTGACTGTAAAAGGCTTTTGAATGCGCCTGTGAAGCATTTGATCCTAGTGAATATTCTCAATGGGAGTCTTGAGGAAGTGGACGTAGACTTGGAAAAAATCGAACCACTATAACTCTTGGTGTCTGGTTCAATTTTTCTCTCCCTAACCTCTTTAATTTTTTAATGTCATATTTATTGTTATATTTGTTTGTGAAATTAAAAGATTTTGAAAAAGGTTTTTAAAATTATTATTTTTGTTTTTAAAACCCAATTCATCCCCCTCATGGGTTGCCTGAACTAACACCGCTGTACCGGTGTCATTCCCGTACCCAGTGCGTATCTGCTTCGTGTACGGCACTATTTTCGGAGTACCCATGCTTCATAAACGACATTCATCCCTCGCTACCTGAGCCGCCACTGGCTTCCTAATGAACACAGTCGCCATCGCTGCCATCGTCCTGCACGACTAGCCTTGCCACCATCGTCCTACGCCACCACCGCTGTCAATGCCATCAGTCAATGGTGCCAACACTCGCTCTACTCCTGTGTGTAGCCACCGACCACATTCCCTCTCTTCTCTCTCCCCTATAAACCCCATGTCCCCTCTCCCATGTGTGCGAGGAGACCAAGACTCCACAACCCAAATCCTTAACCCAAACCCGATCCAGAGTTTCAACCCATAGCCTGTTCAACCCATTTACACTAGCCTAGTCTACTTTCAAATACAGACCACTTAAGCACATCCCTTTTTTCCTCCCCATGACTTATTGCCCAGCCAAATCTTAAATTGTACCCCATATAGAAAAAAAAGCTAAAAAATGATTTTAAAAAAAGATGCACATTTGGAGAGTTTTGTTATTCCTTTGTAAGCCTACTACACGACTTTTGGGAGCATTCACGGGTTACTTAGAACTTGAAAAGGTACTATTTTCTCTATAAAATTAAGATTAATATTTTTATTCATTAGAGAATTAGTAAAATTGTTTCAGGATGTTATTGTACTTTGGTCTTATTATATAAATAACTGAGGTAAGAGAGCTAACCTTAATTGTGGGAGCTTTCTCATTTACCGCCACAACATTTCTCTCTCAAGCTTTCTCTTCTATTTCTCAGTTTCTATGGTAATCTTAATATGGTATTAAAGCTTGATCTTGTATAAAGAAAATTTAGTGATTCTTTTCTCCTTTTCTGTTTTTTTTTTCTTTTTAGTTTCTAAGTTCGTCATTGTCCAAAAAGATAAACCTTCTCAGATGATCGAATGATCTCAATCATTCGTGTGATGATTTATCCCTTCCTTTTCTCAGTAGTTTTCAAATTTTTTTTCTTATTTTCAGCGTTGCCTGGTTCTTCTTCTTCACAATCGACCATCCAGGCTTCGATTGATGGCGTCTTTTCCTTTTATGGGTGCCGATTAGGGTTCTACAAGGCTCGAATCAGCCTTATTGTTGATCCTTGGTCGATTTCAGGTCGTGGCTAGGGTTTTTTTCGGCTTATTTTGACTTTCTTGGCTTTCCACGTCGTGGCTATGGTTTGACGCACTTGTATGGGCTTCGATCAGGGTCGTTTGGAGCTCCTTGGTTGTTTGTGGATTCCCATAAGCTACGACTAGGGTTTACTTCGTGATTTTTTGCGAATCTGCTATGGCGGCTAAGGTTTGTATGGATACGTTTGCAGCAATCCCTTTGGTTCTTTTTGGTATGCTGTGATCTAGTATGAGTTCATTTACATGTTCTGAGTATTATTGGTTCAATTCTACTTTGATTCGCGCTTATTGCAACGCTTATTGATTCTTTTGGTCTCTTATTACTTGTTCTTGATTCTCCATGACCATGTCTAATACTAGAAAGCATTCTGGTGTCACAAGGACACAAGGTTTGATTCGTTTTGGGACTCCTACTGACAGTCCGTTTCTTCACATTAGCCCTGTTAAGTTGGATAGTAGTAATTATTTGATTTGGTCTCATGACTTTGATTTAGCCATTGCACTCGCGACGTATCTGGATATATCACATGTGAATCTAAACAACCAACAGTTGTGGAGCACTCTCGCACACGGTGAATAGAGAAAAATTCTCTTATCATGGCATGGTTACTCTATTCTATGCAACCCTCCATTAGTCGCAATTACTTTTGGATACTGTATTTATGATTTGGTTTGCTGCCGCTCAGACTTACTCTTAGAATGGTAATGATGTTGAGCTCTATGAATTGTGGAAGAAGCTTCGTGATTCAGATCAGAAAGACCAGTCCCTGGCCTAATATTTTGCTGATTTAACTAGTATGTGGAACGAGATTGAATATTATCAAGACTTTTAGGCTATTTTGCTACTGATGCTACTGCCTTTCAGAAGATGGTAGAAAAAGAAAGGGTTTATGATTTCCTTATCGGCTTAAATGTTGAATATGATCAAATGCAGGTTTAGATTTTGGATCGAGATTCGTTTCCTGATTTGCGGCATGCATATGCTCACGTTGAACAAGAAGAGAGCCGGCGTCAAGCTATGGTTCCTCTTTTTAGTCAATAGCGTTATGTGTTGACTGTCATGTTTCTCACTCGGACAAATTGGTCTAATAATTTCAAATTTGGGGAGAAGAGTGGATCAGCAACTCGAGATTAGTTACACTATGAGCATTGTGGTAAGTCTCATTATACTATCGACCATTGCTAGAAGTTACATGGTCAACCTACTCAAGGACATGGAGGTGGCCATGGTGGTGGAAATAGTGGTCCTATACGCTCCCAAGCTATCATTCTGAGACCTTTTTCGGCCCATCTAATGAGATTGGCCCCCTCTCTATGGCTGAGTTGACTACTCTCAAGTGCCTGTTGGCTCATGTTGACATCTCTCCCTCTACAACCTCTACTTCTTCTTCCAACTTTGCTCAATTTAGGTGTTTCTCCTAGTGCACTTAGTGTTGTGCCTCCCATATTCTTTGGATCATTGACTCAGGTGCCACTGATCCTATAACTGGTTCTTCCACTTTGTTTTTCTTTTACTCCGCTTATTCTGGTAAAGCTAAGTTCTGAATAGCCGATGGGTCTTTATCCTTTGTATCTGGAAAAGGTTTTATCTATTGCTCTTCTTTGATTTCTCTCTCATCCGTTCTTCATGTTTCAAATTTTTCTACTAATCTCGTCTGTTAATTGTGTTACAAGTTCATTAAACTGTTCTGTAACTTTTTTCCTACTCATCGTGTGTTTCAGGAATTGATGACGAGAACGATTGGCAGTGGTAACGCACATGGTGGACTGTACTTACTGGATATTTGTCTTCCCCTTCTCTTCCATATTGACTGTCTGGCCTGGCTCTCCATGTTGATACCGAAACCTTACTTTTGCAATTACATCAGTGGCGTCATCCTGCTTTTGGGGTTTTTGAGAGGTTTTTCCTTATTTAGTTAAACATTGTTCTAGAAGTACTTTTTTATGTGAGGCTTGTGAACTTGCTAGTGATTTTTCGTTTATGATTATCCATTCTGATATTTGGAGCCCTTTACCTGTTATTTCTATTTTTGGTTATTGGTGGTTTGTGACTTTTATTTACTGTTATTCCCGTGTCATTTACACTAAGAGTGAAGTCTTTTCGTGTTATCAAAATATTCATCAAATGCTGCATACCTAATTTGATGCCAACATCAAGATTCTTTGTACTGTTAATGGGACTGAGTATCTTGATGGTAGTTTTTGCGTCTATCTGGAGGCTCATGGTATTCTTTTCCAAACGAGTTGTGTACGCACTCCTGAACAATATGGCTTTGCGTAACACCAAAATCGCCATCTTCTTGAGATTGCTCATTCTCTTCTCTTTACAATGTATGTTCCTAAGTCGTTTTGGAGCGAGCAGTCCTTACCGCTGCCTATTTTATCATTCGTCTGCCCTCTCGTGTACTTCGATTCAAAACTATTTTGTAGCTTCTTGGGTCTCCATCTCTCTTCTCTTTCGTCTCGGATTTTTGGGTGTACTTACTTTGTTCGTGTACCTAAACACTCGGGTGGAAAATTAGATTATAAGGCTGGTAAATGTATCTTCATTAGCTACTCTACTTTCCAAAATGGATATAAATGCTATACTCCTACTACTCATAAGGTGTGTAAATATGGATGTTAGTTTTTTGGAGACAAAGTCTTTTTTCCATTCCCCTAAGACATCTATTCCAAGGGAGACATATATATTAGAAGAGATGTTGCCGTTAGATACACAAATTCAGCATAATTAGGAGTCTCAAGAATTAGTTTTCCGAAGAATTAGTTTTCCGAATCTTACACAACAAGACCTTATTCCTATTGAAGGAGAGAAGGAAGAGTTAGGTGAGAAGGAAATCCAGTGAGTCCTCCTATGGTGAGCAAAAGATGGACCCTACAACAAATAACATGGGTCAGGGCAGGATGTTACTAGACGATTAGATAGAAATAATATGCATTTTTATTCTCGACGTCAAAAGGATCAGACTGCTCGTGTGCCACTACGACCTTGAAGTTGTTTTCTCCGTCCTACGGTTCAGTCTCTTCTACTAATCTACCTAGTAATGAGTCTTATGTTGCTAATCTTAATACTTGTAACTTATCTATCGCCATTCGAAAAGGCGTTAGGATAGTACTCAACATCCAATTTAACATTTTGTCTCATATGATTCATTTTTAACCCTATATTGTGCTTTTATCTCATCTTTATCCTCTATATCAATTCGGCAGGGTTGGAAGGAAGTATTGTGGATTCTAAGTGGAAAAAAGCTATGATTGAGGATGACTACTCTGAAAAAGAATGGTACCTTTGAGTTAGTCTCTTTTCCAAAAGGGAAGAATATTTGACAACAATTTCAGGCACCAAAATTCTAGTGTCTCTGATTATTTTGTAGAGTTTAAAATCTATTAAAATCATCATATACAAGTAATATGTAATGTTGCTAGTCTATTTCTTTTTGGCTTATGTCAAGAAATTCAAGATGAGATGTTGCTCTCTATATCAATTTAGAAGATGCCTATGAGGACGCTTTAGCAGTGCAGGTATATCTGGAGGAAGAAGAAATTTTTTGTCCTAAGCCCATTTCCTCACTACCAGTTCTTGCATGTGATCAACATCTTGTTGAGCCAGTTAAGCAAGAGTCAACTGATCTTAATTTTGATCATTCTCCTCTTTAGTCCATTGATTGTGAAGTTTTGCATGTTCAAATATTAACTATATCTTAGATGATATTCTCAATTATTTTCAACGTAAATGTATTGTTGTCACTTTGGTACCTCATATATCTGGCTCAATCAAATACTTCACATTGACATCTTTTAGACGTGTTTTAGCCATTCTTCAATGTGGACCACATGCAAATTTTACTGACTTTTCTTTGAATTTAAATATTGATCCAGTGTTTCATATGAAGAATGTGGTACTTAATTGGGGCAGTTCGAAGCCTCTTGTTTTGTTTGATGGTGTTTATGCATACACGGTTATATTCCTACTTTAAGCTCATGTGTTCTCCTCAAATCAGTTATTTCATAGAGTTTTTAAGCGCCATATTGTAGAGGGAGTTCTTTATCAGTCACATGCTATCACAGTTGAGGAAGCGCTTTGCTAACAAGAGCTTCAATTTTGTAATACTTTTGTACGGGGGTTGAAGCGTAAGGGTATGCTGAGTAGGTGGGTCGGGCCTAATCTGATGGATCCTCCAAGCGAGCCCAGATATCCTGCACAAAGTGGCAATCGACGGTTAAGTTAGTTTGGGCTAGACAAGAAGAATGAGAATGTGTAGAGAGGAAAAAAATGGACAAGGTTTCTTCTATAGAATGTT
>JAOTRH010285812.1:0-74521 GCA_034768845.1 Heliamphora exappendiculata | reverse complement strand
ATTGGTTAGAATTACGTGGTAATAACGTGTTGTAAAAATAATAAACTGACAAACTTTGCACTAGCAAATAAATGTACAACTCAAATATGTAAAATAACTAGTTCTTCAAGAACAATTATATCATAAATCTTCAGGGTCATATATATATTTCTCTTTCAAGTTTTATTTTCTTTCCATTTATATTTTCACACTACAGACTGAATTCCCCCCTCTTATACGTAAAGGGAAATGGGATACATTAATGAAGACCATTAATATGGTCATTCATTTCAGTTTCATAACAATTATAATATTATATAATTCATAAACTATTGGTAATAGATAAAAAGCAATGAAATATAATTCATAATTTATAAAAATGGGAATCTCTCTTTGTAAGATATGAAACAAGTGATAAAATAAAATAATATAAATAAATATTTAATTAAAAAATAACAAAAAAATGTATAATCTTTTACTCATATAGTAAGCAACAAATATTTACCCTAGATACCACAGTTCTAAACCAGAACCGAATCGTTACTTATTGGTTCGATTTGATTTGTTCAGTTCTGTTCATCATACATACGGGTTCCTTTCCACTCCATATTCTCATCATACATACAGTTCCGTTACAACATATCTATGTTGCACTCCCTTCCAAATTTTGAGAAATACCTATAGATGGTGGCTTGTAACTTGGGTTTACCAAGCTCTCTTTCAAGTGATGCTAGAATGGATCCCCTTAATGTGTTAACCTCTACAAAAAATGTCCCGTCATCTTGTGGGCAATTTGAAGAATGCCAACTGGTTACAGTAAAATCAAAGTTCTTACATGCTTGTTATATGGAAGGGTTAAATGATTGGTAATTTTATGGATATAATACCAGCTGAAAAATGGTATCATTGCTATTTAACTTTGTGTACTTCTCCTATAAAGTAGAGATTTTTACTCTTATAGAGCCAAATTTCTTCCTCTTTAGAAGTTGAGCATGAATCGGTGGCCGTGATCGGAGTTGTTGCGGGTGAAAATAATCATTCAATTTCCAAAATGGTCTTCAATGATTTTGGGACCTCCAGCCATTCTAAAGGAGAGAAAGAGGACAACAGCCATCGACACTTGTACCTCCTGGTGCATAAATTTTTGAGTCCGCCACTAGGAGGCCCCTAGTAGGGCCCATACATAGACAATGCAGCTCCAAGAATGAAACCCATTCTAGCCCTGATTTTGCCAAATTTTGGATGAAAAAACGTATAAGTAAACAGCAACATATCATCCCCAAAAAAAATAAAAAATGTGGGGATGATATTCTGCAAAAAGTGTCGATGGCAGCACTTTTGCATATAAACTACCCATCTCGCAATACCCCTGACCCAAATGATCCGGGAATCGACTAGGCATCCTTAGCCAAAAGAGATGAATATATTATTACTTTCCTTCTACTTCACCAAGTCCTACCCATAACCAAAGAACATCAGAGCCTCTAACAAAAAACTAAAAAAACTCATATATTGTCTCCAAATCCCAGTTCTAAACTGCCCTTACAAACAAAAGGGCCCCACATTATCCCAAGTTAACAATCCTCAAATAATCCAAAGCATGCATAATCTTATCAATAGCAATGCTATAAAGTCATTGGAAAGGCCTGACAGGAGGACATCCCTATCTTACAAATCTTGAAAAAATTTCACATAACAACCATGTTACGATAATTTGCGATATTTGCTGGTCAAAACTATCACAATGTATACTTTTGGGATTTTAGGCATGGTTCCAGTGTGTTTTGTAGTGCCATGTTATTTCGAGTTTCAACATGTTATTTGCAGTCTCATTGCTCCAATCTCATTAGGCATACGACCATTATGCCTTGCACTGTCACTTCATATTGCATCCTTTTCATAGGCATGAGCCCTTTAGGTTTGAAATCATTTTCTCATCATTGAAAATGAAGTTCATCAAAAAATTAGTCGGTTCTTCTAAGATTTGAAATTTGTTGATTGGTGCTTGAATTTAGTTGGACAGTGTTTGACGTGCAACATCCACTGGACAGCATTGGTCCCTCAGTAGATAGTGTTGGACACGTGATGCACACTACACGATGTGGGTTGTCCATTGGACACCGCTAAGGTTTAGGATTTTAGGGGTAAGTAAACCTGATATCATTAGGCATTCAACAAATGAGGCACAAAATATTTTACACTACACGATGAGGGTTGTCCATTGGACACCGCTAAGGTTTAGGATTTTAGGGGTAAGTAAACCTGATATATCATTAGGCATTCAACAAAGGAGGAACAAAATATTTTACATGCTTTTGGCTTCTTCTTTGGCGTCGTCGACTCCTTCCCCGACGAATGCTTCGCAAACCCTAGCTGCAACCCTTTGCATCACCAACCATCAAGGACCTCCTAGCGTACAACGGCAACCACTGGCGATGATTCCCCACCCATCAGCGACCACCGGCGACCATTGATGAAGCTCCTTGACCACCGACGAAGACCGCTGAACCTTTGCAACCCCCCTTTCTCCTTGGTTTGCAAACTTTGCGAGCTCTGCCAACCTCGCTAACCCTTCGTCCATATCCAGCAACCATCGACGACGATCGTTAACCCTCCCCTAGGTCCGGCAACCATCAGTGACAACCAACAAAGCTCTGACGACCACCGACAAAGCCTCTTTGGAGTTTTTTTTATTTCCCTTCTTTAGATCTGGTCTTTAATTTCTTGTTTGGCATTTAGTATTTGTTGTTGGTTCACTGTTTTGGCTTTTGGTTCTTATTCAGTGTGCACCAAATTTGGTCCCTTTGGTCCTAGTTATTTCGGACCTTGGTTTGCTTGCAAAATCTATTTGGTTCATGATATTTTGATTCATCGTTGTGCGACTTTGGTATTTCTATTCTCTAACTTATTGAACGATCAAATTACAAGGTATAGTATCAGGTTGCATGGGAATTATTCACATTGGGCATGAGTTTTTGGCTAGAGAATTTAGATACAATTTTTTCATGAGTTTTGGCATGCGATTTGGGTTTTCTCACCTTTCAATGGTGCTCTAATCTCTTTAGCGCAGTCTCCGTTTGAGCAGTTTTAGACCATAAACCATGCAGGTACCCTTTAAGCTCCAATCTCGTCATCTGCTATGACTACGTTCTCTTTAGGTTTGCACAGTTCTTATCTTATCGGTATTTCCCCCCTTACTTGGATATTTGATTCTAGTTCTTCTCATCATATAACACCTGGTTTGTCCAGGTCTTAGTTAGTGTACTTCCCCCTCTTCTCAAATCACTATTTCTACTACCAATGGTGCTTCTATGCAGGTCGTTTCTATTGGCTCTATTATTCTTTCTTTATCCTCTTCATTATCAATACCTAATGTCTTTTATGTGCCACAGTTGACAATTAGTTTATTATCTATTAGTCAACTTTCTAATTCTAGTTTTGACGTGTTTTCTTCCTCTGGTTGTGTTATTCAGAATCGGACATTCCAGAAATAGGTTGGGAACGGGCGTAAGATTGGTGATTTATATGTGTTGGAAAGTTTGCATCTCCCAATGGATTCCTCCTCTACGACTTTATCTTTTTTCTCTTTAGATCAGTATTCTTCTCCTTTTTACCTTTGCCATTCCAGGTTAGGCCATCTATCTCGTGAACGCCTAAAAGAGTTAGTTCAGTCTAGTTGCTTGGTTAAAGTGTCTACCTGTGACATTTCTAAATGCAATAGTTGCAAAATTGCAAAAATATCAGCACTACCCTTTCCTAATAGCACTTTACTCTCTACATCTCCTTTCTCTCTTGTTCATACTGATGATGTATGGGGTCCTCCCATTGCAACAAAAGGCTGGTTAGTGTATTATGTTTCCATCATTGATGATTGTAGTCGGTATTGTTGGGTGTATTTGATGTCTCACAAATCAAGTTTCTTCCATATTTATCGCACATTTCACTCCATGGTTCACACCCAATTTTCTACAACTATCAAGACCCTCCGTTCTGATTTGACTACAGAGTATTTTCTTATCAAATTCACGGATTTTTTAGCTACATTTGGCACCATTCATCAATGTTCATGTTCTGACACTCCCGCACAAAATGCTAGAGTTGAAAGAGAACATTGGCACATCCTTGACATAACTTGATCCCTTCTTCTCTCTTCCTCTATCCCTGTTAGTTTCTGTGGAGAAGCAGTACCTGCTGCAGTGTATCTTCTTAACTGTACGCTTACACCTCTTCTTTCTGACATTTCTCCTTAGAAAAATCGATGGGTCACACTCCCAATTACTCTTTGCTACGTGTGTTTGGTTGTGTTTACTTTATCCTTCTTCCCGAAAGAGAGCGGAATAAACTTAGTACTCGTTCCGCTCTGTGTGTCTCCTTGGGTTATGGTATTCAACAAAAACGATATCGATGTTATAATCCTGTATCTAAACACTTTAATGTCTCTCGTCATTTGTATTTCTTGAGCGACTCTCATATTTTACTCTACCATCTAAATATGCCCTTGTTCCCAAAGAGGATATAATTGTTATTGATCCTTTCCCGAATGTTGTGCCTTCCAACAAGTTAACTCGTACTCTTGACACTTCTAAACTTCCTTCTCAGTCTCATCCTTTCGTTGTTTACTCTCTCCCATTAGTCTATTCTCGTAGGTTGCCTTCCCCTTCTAAACACACATCCGACACAGTTCTCCCCATCTCTGTGGATCCTGGTCCCCCTAAGTGATGCTATCCTTTGTCTACTCGTACTCCGCCAGTAAGACTTGATTTTTCTTATACCTGTTTTTTGCTTTCTTATCTTACTTTTTTATCTTCTATTCATGCTTACTTTGAGCTTAGTCCTATAAAGAAGCTTGTATTGATCTAAACTAGATCAATGCCATCTAAGAAGAACTAACTGCTCTTCAGAAGACTCGTATTTGGGATTTGATTCCATTGCATGTCGATAAGAACCTTGTTAGATGTAAGTGGGTTTACAAAATTAAAACTCGTTCTAATAGTTCTCTAGAGCATTACCAGGCCAGGTTAGTTGCCAAGGGTTTTTCTCATAAATATGGAATTGATTATGAGGAAATTTTTGCACCAGTGGCTAAGATAACTACAGTTCGTACTTTGATTTATGTTGCTGCCATTCATCAATGGCATCTTTTCTAGCTAAATGTCAAGAATGCTTTTCTCAATAGGCATCTTAACGAGGAAGTTTTTATGCGTCCTCCTCCAGGCTTCCCTCATCCTCCTAGTATTGTTTGTCATCTTCAGCATGCCCTTTATGGTTTGAAACAGTCCCTCGTGCTTGGTATGAGCGTTTCTAATATACTATTACTCAGATTAGTTTCACTCCTAGTCATCATGATTCTACACTTCTCCGCCACACTCTTACTAGGTTGGTTATTTTGTTATTATATATGGATGATATGATCATCACTGGCTCTGACTTTGCTGTTATATCTTAAGTGAAACATTTGTTTCGTGAGTTTGAAATGAAATATTTAGGTCCTCCCCGCTACTTTCTTGGTATAGAGGTTGCTTCTTCACCTAAAGGTTATTTCTTATCTCAGTCAAAATATGCGAACGAATTGATCCACCGTGCCCATATCACTAATGATAAGTGAAAAAACGGTTTATCCTTTTAAAAACACAAAATTAAACATTTTCGTTTGATTTACGCGTATGGATTAAACAAAATAATAATAAACAACCCACCAACACAAACAACACACGACATCGATATTTAATGTGGAAAACCCCAAACGGGTAAAAAACCACGGGACTTTGCCAAGTCCGAAGAACAAGCACTACATGAAAATATTGGTTACAGGAAACTCTTACAAAACCCAGTTGAATCCTCAACCTATTTCTAAAAGTCTTCTTGCCGAATCCTCGTACACCAAATCCATGCTTGTCTACCGTCAGAATCCACCTTCGGTCTTCTTGCTTAAGAATCCTCTGAAGACTCTTCACTTGTTGTAGTTCGGGTTTCCTTGAAGACTGAATGAGTCACTTCTCTGATCTCCTATCACGATCAAGTAATCTTTTTCAAGTCAAGCTTCTTCAAAAATCGGCAGTCGTCTAAGTTTTTCTCTGTGTTTTCCACACCCCTCACAAAGCTGCCTCACCAAACACTCAAAAGCCCCCAGCAGAGTAACCCTAAAAGCATATTTATAAACCAATCCACGCACAAGACTGATCGAGCAGTCTTATCACCGCTGGAGTGGTTACACAAACTTTCTGAAATAGCACAAAAAAGAAACATATGGAGAAAAAGACCGATCGAGCGGTCTAGACATCGCTCGAGTGGTGGAGAAGGTTTGTGCAACCAGATCTGACCATGAACATCCGTTTCCTATATAATCAACACGACTATTTTTACAAGCAAACAAAATGAATAAGTACCGAAAAAAAGATACGGTCATAAATTGCCAAAACATCAGAAGAGGCAAACATAAATAGGAGACGAAAAATCTAACAATTTACCCCTTTTTGGCAATTATGTGACAAACATTCATAGCAATCATTCGGAGCAAGAATAAAGCCACTGCCATAGCACCCACATGAATAACAAAACCCAATGAAACAGCGGAACAAAAAAAATGTAAACCAAAGTGATTTAGATCAATAACCCAATATCATACAATGTATAGAGCAAAATGTAACCATCAGAATGGAAATCAAAGTACCATCAACCGTACCATCATCCGCAACAATGTAGATCAAATGACAATCTATCAGCAGGTGTAACAGCGGAACAACAACAAAAAAATGTAAACCAATGTATCATTAGAACATCAAAACCCACCAAAACCCGACCATCTACCCCTGTTTGACACAGAAAGTACCCCTGTTTGACACATATGTGCCAAAAACAAAACAAATAGCAGCAAGCATCCTCCTGCGACGCATGAAGAACGAGGTGAAGAACTAAGACGCAAGAAAACGAGAGTAAAAAACGTGAAAAACTCCTGCTGCTCCTGGCGTAACGCCCGAACATCCTCCTGAAGAGCTAGCTGCGCAGCATGCACATTCCGAACATCCACACGAAGTAAACTGAGCTCCTCCTCGATACGGGAGAGACGGTCTGGTGGACACTCCCCCTCAGGAAGATCAAAGTCGGGATCTAAACCAAGATCAGCATCCTCCGCTGCTGCAGTGCCTGCAGAATAACCTGCCACGGGTTTGGATTTGGGAATATGGGAATCACTCTGTTTGAGGGTGGTTTTAGAGATAGGCTTGGGTAAAGGTTGAAAAGAGCCAATGAGGTCACCAGACTCAAACTCAGGAACCTTGAGAGATCTAAGAACACGAGAGATGAGATGCCAAAAAGGAAGATCAGAAGTTGCCTTACCGCCAACAATGCAGGTAATGGCGAGAGAGATGAGAAGGCTCATATGCGGTTGGCAATAGCCCACATGAGATACTCCTGTTGTTGGGAAATCTAAGAGTTATGGCCTTTGGGATCAACATTTGCACAGAGAATCAGATTGAGAAGACGGAACTCAGGAGTCAAATCACGTTGTGGCAAAAGAACCCCGGCAACCTAGGTCTGAAGCTGGCCACACAGGACAGATGCAATGGGACCATAATCAAACGAGTCATGGGGAAACGAGACAGGACAGGAAAAATCAGGAGTAAGAGGAAGAGGACGAGGACGAAGATTGAGCGAAGGGGCTGTCACAGCAAGGGTGATAGTGATATCAACCCCTCGCACATAAGATGTAAAGACTTCATAGTCATCCTATTTCTCCGCCAAATTACTATAGAACTCTCGAACGAGAGTAAGGTTAACAGAAAGGGAGGAATCATAGGAAAGGAGATGAGTCCAACGGGAACGCAAAAAGGTAGAGATAATAGAGCTATCCGGGAAATCACTCATATCAACATTGCACTCAATTTTGACTGGGCGACATTCAAAGGATTGGTAAAACCTAAGTTGGGCATTTCTATCCTTGAATCTACGATGGGGATCATGAAACGGTCCATGAGTGGTGCGTTTGACACGCTTTGGAGCCATAACAACCAAGGGCACGCAAGAGACACACCTCACAAAAGAAACCTAAGAAAGGGCTAAGAAAACAAAACAACCAAGGGGGCAAGAGGAACCAAGGACACACACGGACACAAAGGATAGATGAAAAACACATACACACGCCCATCAAAAACAGAAAACATTAGCATTGAAGAAACAATCGCACGAAACAAAACATCACTGAAACCAAAGAGAGAGACCTCGTGAAGCCAGAAGCGACGGGGAAGACTGCCAAAGGATCGAGAGGGGAGGAGATGAACCGCTACCATCGGGAGAAAAAGAGAGAAGCCGCCGACGGAAAGAGAGAGAGAGAGAACACAAAAAAAATGAAACCAAAGAAAACCCTTGGGCGCGAACAAAAAGACCCTAAGTCGCATAGAACGCTCGAGCGGTTAAACCTGTGAAGCAACGAATCAAAAAGAGCCGAGAGGTGAGAATGACCGCGGAACAGACCGCTCGAGCGGTGTGTTGAGCGGTGAAGTAAAGCACACTGCTTTGGGGCCCAAACCAAGACACATAAAGGTTGACAGAACCGCTGGAGGGACCGCTCGAGGGGTATGGAGAGCAGTATAGCAAAGAGAGAGGAGACTTAAAAAGAACAAAGAAGCACATAGAACATACTTGCTCAAAGCCATCCTAGACTCAAGAAACCAACCAGAAACAAACTAATAGAAAACACCAGAAGAAAGAAAGAAAAACAATCAGGATGAGAGGAAACTTAAAAGATAAACACAAAATGCCAAATAGAACGAAAGAACTTGAGTGATTGCATCGACCTCAACTATAGAGACCCAACATCCTCAATTGATTGTCGGAAATCAAACTAGCATATAAGATCTGAATAACACATTCCAAGAAGATACTATATGCGGAAGTGTGTGTGTGGCATGAAATGAATACGAAGGCCAAGTTTTATCAATTTCATATGCAAAAATAAACTGAGTTCTTTAAACAATCAGAAGATTAGAAAAACATGAACTCAAACCAATTTCATCCCAAGATGCTTTTAGAGAAAACTCCACCTTATTCTTAGACCGTGAATATGAACAAAAACAAGGGTTGATATTTAAACCACTGGCAGCTACCACATTAAGACGAACGAGAAAGCAAAGTTCGCTTAAGTAGCCATTTCCAGGAAAAACATACCAAAACATACAATCAACGGTGGCTTTCACCCTAATACGCACAAAAAGACACGGTACACATAGGTAGCCATTTTCTTAGATTGGATGAAACTTGTTGGCTCAAAACTAGAGGCAGCTCCACACTAGGACAGACAAGAAAACAAGGTCTGCATAAGTAGCCATTTCCTCTAAACAACCATAAAACAACAAGTCCAAGATTCATAGGAAGTTTTATCCGAAAGATATATTGAATACATCAAGACATGGGTCATTTCATGTAATCTTAAGTCAACTGATACATTAAGAAACTCGTCATATTTAGTATCTGAAAAGATCGGAAGGTATGTCAGGTGTTATATGTCAGGACCATTGCCGAAAACAAAGAAAGACATAAGATCACATCCAATGCAAGTCAATAGCAATCACAAAGATTTTAACGCAAACAGATTGGTATAGATTGTTTAACCAAAGTTCTCCTAATCCCTTTTTTTTAAAACAAAACACAGAGATCACTCAACCAGACAGACTCTAAGAGTCTTTCAAAGAAACTCAAAGCGAAGAAGATCAAGAGGTTTGGTCAGGATATCTGCTCTCTGGAATTCAGTGTCGATGTGTTCAAGAGCAATTGTACCTTCTTCTACTAGGTCCTGAATAAAATGATGAAGAATGTCAATATGCTTGGTCCAAGAATGTTGAACATGGTTTTTAGAAATATTGATCGCACTGTTGTTGTCACAGTATAACACAATGGGACCCAATTCAAAACCATAGTCAGATAGCATCTGCTTCATCCACAAAAGCTGGGTTTAACCGCTCCCAGCCGCTCTGTATTCAACTTTAGTCGTGGAAAGAAAAATGGCATTCTGTTTTTTGCTATGCCAGGAGACCAAATTGTTTCTTATGTAAAAACACCCATTTGAGGTGCTTTTCCTATCGTCTACACTCCCAGCCCAGTCGGCATCAAAAAACCCAACGATGTCAGCAATTGTATCGTACGTGAATCAAATCCCATAGTCAGAAGTACCATTCACGTATTTTATGACACATTTTACAGCTTGTAGATGTTACACTTTAGGACAAGCTTGATACCTAGCACACACTCCTACACTAAAAGCAATATCAGGACAACTAGCTGTCAGATATAGAAGGCTACCGATCATGCTACGGTACATGGTCTGGTCAACGGATTTTTCAAACCCATCTTTTAACAACTTAGTGGTGACACTCATAGGAGTTCTAGCATGCTTAGAGTGTTCTCAATTAAATTTCTTGACCAAATTCCTAGCATACTTAGACTGAGAGATGAACATACCAAATGAAGTTTGTTCAACCTGAAGACCTAAAAAAATAGTTTAACTCGCCCATTAAGCTCATCTCAAATTCATTGCACATCTCATTAGAAAAATCTTTCACCAACGTGTCATCAGTAGACCCGAAAACTATGTCATCAACATAGATTTGAGCTACAAGAATATCATGGTTCTAGGTATAGATGAACAAAGTTCTGTCGACGCCACCCCTAGAAAATCCTTTCTCTAACAGAAATGAGGTCAACCTATCATACCAAGCTCTGGAAGCCTATTTCAACCCGTAAAGAGCTTTTCTAAGTTTCATAACATGATTTGGTAAGCTCGGGTCGACAAACCCTTTAAGTTGCTCAACATAGGCTTCTTCTTTAAGATCACCATTCAAGAAAGCACTCTTGACATCCATTTAAAACAGTTTGATATGAAGTTTACATACAATAGCTAATAAAATTTTGATGGATTCAAGACGAGCAACAGGGGCAAACGTCACGTCAAAATCAATTCCCTCAACCTGAGTGTAATCTTGTGCTACAAGTCTAACCTTATTCCTAACCACTACACCAAATTCATTTGTTTTATTCTTGAATATCCATTTAGTTCTAATGACATTTTTGTCACAGGGGCGAGGGACTAGTTCCCACACATTGTTCCTAGCAAATTGTTCTAGTTCCACATGCATGGCATTAGTCCAACACTCATCAAGGCATCATTGACATTTTTGGCTCAATTAATGACACATAGCACATAAATGTTACCTCATCCCGCATTTGCCGACGAGTCTGCATCCTATTCATGACGTTTCTAAGAACTTGACTTACTGGATGATTGAGCTTTCACCCTTGCTGAGGGTTTCAATTCTTTCCTTTGAGAACCTTTGGGTTCAGAATCTTGCAGTTGATTCTATTTCAAATTTGTGGGACTTTTCTCAGCAGTTGCTTCCTCGCTTTCTTTCTTAGACAGCCTTTCGATTTTTTCAGCTCTCAGTTCATCACTGAGTTCACTTGAAATATAAAGATCATTATTAGCATGGACAACAGTGGATTCATCATCAATGACAACATTAATAGATTTCATAACCGTAGAGGTTCTATTATTAAAAACACGATATGCTCTACTATTAGTAGAATAGACTAAGAATATGCCTTCTTCACTACGGGTGTCAAGTTTACCCAACTGTTTTCTATCCCTAAAAATGTAGCATTTACTCCCAAAAGTTCGAAAGTACTTAACGTTTGGTTTTGTACCTTTCCAAAGTTCATAAGAAGTGTGAAAAGTTTCAAGTCTCAAATAGACACGATTTATAGTATAACATGCTGTGTTTACCGCTTCTGCTAAAAAATGATGTGACAATTTCTTGTCATGCAACATAACACGAACCATTTCTTAAATGACTCGGTTTTTTCTTTCGGCCACCCCATTTTGCTGAGTTTTGGGGACAGAGAATTCGTGATGTATAGCCAAAGATTCACAGAAAGACAAAGTTAGAGTTTTCAAACTCCTTGCCATGATCAGACCGAATGCGAATAACAAAATTGGATGACTTGGGCTTTTCGTTTTGAAGCTTCAAAACAAGAATTTTGAAAGCACTTAAGGCTTCAGACTCTCTCAGAAAATTAATCCAGGTGAAACGAGAGAAGTCATTAACAGCAACAAAGATATACTTTTTCTTTCCTAAACTCTCAATCCTAGTGGGACCCATCAGATCCATGTGAATCAATTCAAGAGGTGCTTTGGTGCCTAAAATGTCAGTCTTCTTATGAGAAACTCTGGTCTGTTTTCCTACTTGACACACACCACTAGGACTGAGAGTTTTGAGAAACTCTGGTATGTTTTCCTACTTGACACGCACCACACACAGTTCAATGGGTCTCCCAACTTGGGAACTCCTCTGATCAACTCTTTATTGGCAATTTTTGATAGATCCTTGTAATTAACATGACCAAGTCTCCGATGCCACAAATCAGCATCATTGATTTTGACAGAATTACATGTCTCAACATTTAAAGGAAGAATACCATAACAGTTGTCCGATATTCTTAAACCATGCAGTATAGTTTTTCCTTTTTTGTCCAGAATAATGCAATGATTTTTTGAAAAATGTACCTCAAGATGAGTGTCACACATCTGACTAATACTCAAAAGATTTGCCTTTAAACCGTCAACCAGGACATTCTCCAACTTTGGTAAACTAGGAGTAGAAATGGAACCCTTCCTAACAATTTTGGTAGAGTAACCATCTCCGAAAGTCACCATCCCACCGTTGTAAGTCTCAAGAGTAGCAAATAAGGATCTATCGCCTGACATGTGACGAGAACAACCACTATCCAAATACTACATATGTGAGCTTTGACCTCTCATAGCCGTCTGAATCACGTAAGCTTTCAAATCTCTAGAACTAATCCAGACTTTCCTAGTCCTCACGGGAGCCGACTCTCTAGGATGAACAACATGCCTCGTAGGTTGTGAGAATCTGTCACACTCAATAGGATAGTTCATACTAGTTATACCATGCAACCTAAAACGATGTGGTCTAATGTGACCTCTCAATCCACAGTAATGATAAATGGGCACAAACTTCTTATTTAACATAGACAACCGGTGCAACAACTTACACTGAGGACAAATGTGACCCGCTATACCACAATGATGACAGGTAGGAAGTGGAGGAGAGTTTCTTACCTTCCCACGTTGTATGGTGGCCTTACCTGTCAAGTTGTTTTCACTTGTCTGTATTTTGGAACATTCCTCTTTTTCACTGCATTTGACATTCATCCCTTCAATTTTCTTGGCTTTTACAAATCTTGGGGCTGCTTTGAGTTTTTCAATTGACTACTTATTATTGGAAGTACCTGCAAATCCCAGTCCAGCTTTGTCACTTGCTGCCTTTTGCTCTCCGAGTAATCCCTCCAAAGCAATTGAACCTCCTTTCCACCGCTTAAGAGTAACATTAACATTGTTCAACTTGTTTTCAAGATCAGTTATTTTGTTCTCGAATTCAGACATTCGAGAAGATTTATCATCATTTAACAGCATGAATCTTTCTTTGTCTTGTTTACAATTTTCCAAAGTAATGCACAGAACATTCAATTCATTTTTCAAATCTTCTTCTTTTGCTTGAGCTATCAGAAACTCTTACGCAAGTTTCTCCTTCTCACTTTCACAAGTTTTAAGTTGAAACACAAGTTTAGCACATTTCTTAATCAACACATAACTCTCCTGGTAGAGCTTATCGTAAGCTACTTGGAAAGTGTCAATGTCTTCCCCTTCAACGAGTCTTATGTTTGAGTCTTCTTTCTCACCTTCACTCACAGTTTCATCTATATCAGTTTTATTAGACTCCTCGTGAACAAAAGCAACAAACGCAATAACATGATCATCATCATTTTGGTCATCATTTTGGTCATCATTTTCATCACTCAACTCAGGTTCACTTTCGTCATCCCAAGTTATAGTAAACACTTTCTGCTTCTTTTTCATCTTGTTAGTACATTCATGAGCAATGTGCCCAAATCCTTTACACTCATAACAGTGGGGGCCAAGGTTTTGAAATTTTTACCCCTTTTGTCAAAGAATTTAGGTCCACTTTTAGGTTTGTCGTTCCCAAAACGCTTTTGAGTTTTATTATCCTGATTAGCCTTATTGTTTTTTCCAAAAAAATTTAAATTTATTAACCAACATGGCCATCATCTCAATATTAAAATCGTCATCAGAATCACTTGCAAACTCTTGAGTTGAGGTGAAAGCCAAATTTCTTGAAGTCTTATGATTTTGAAAATTCAGCTCGTAAATTTGCAAGTTTCCAACCAAACTTTCAACTGTAATCGAGTCAATATCTTTGCTTTCCTCTATTGCAGTAACCTTTGGTTGGAAACGTTCGAGGAGAAATTACAAAATTTTTCGAACAACTTTTGACAATGTCACTTAACTTAGCGTAAAAATCGTCAAACTTCTCGTCTTCTTTCATACGAAGAGTTTCAAAGTTGGTAGTAAGACGTTGAAGTTTAGAGAATTTTATAGTTTGAGTTCCTTCGTTAGTAACTTAAAGGATGTCCCACGCTTCTTTAGCCAAGTCACAAGTGCTTATTCTACGAAATTCTTCTTGTGTGACTCCGCTAAAGATAGCGTTCATAGCCTTACTATTCCACCCAGCATTCTGAAAATCAGTTCTTTCTCATTTAGCCAATTGCTTAGAGACAGTGGCACCCTCAACAACCATAGTAGGATAAACAAACCCCTCAGTGATATCTAACCAAACTCTCATCAATAGATTTAAGAAACGCCATCACCTTAATTTTCCAAAAAGGATAGTTAAATCCGTCAAGAAGCGGAGGTGTGCTGGTGGATGCACCTTCTTTCATATAATCCATGTGTAAATCAGACCAAAAAAACTAGGATCAACAAGAATCCTGCTTTGATACCAATTGAAAAACGGTTTATCCTTTTGAAAACACAAAATTAAACTTTTTCGTTTGATTTACGCGTATGGATTAAACAAAAAGAGAATAAACAACCCACCAACACAAACACCACACGACAGCGATATTTAACGTGGAAAACCCCAAACGGATAAAAAACCACGGGACTTTACCTAGTCCGAAGAACAAGCACTATATGAAAATATTGGTTACAAGAAACTCCTACAAAACCCAGTTGAATCCTCAACCTATTGCTAAAAGTTTTCTTGCCGAATTCTCGTACACCAAATTCGTGCTTGTCTGCCGTCGAAATCCACCTTCGGTCTTCTTGCTTAAGAATCCTCCCAAGACTCTTCACTAGTAGTTCAGGTCTCCTTTAAGAATGAATGAGTCACTTCTCTAATCTCCTATCACGATCCAGTAATCTTCTTCAAGTCAAGCTTCTTCAAAAACCGGCAGTCATCTAAGTCTTTCTCATGTTTTCCACACCCCTCACAAAGCTACCTCACCAAAAACTCAAAAGCCCCCAGCAGAGTAACCCTAAAAGAATATTTATAAACCAATCCGCGTACAAGACCGATCGAGCAGTCTAATCACTGCTCGAGCGATTACACAAACTTTCTGAAATAGCACAAAAAAGAAACATCTGCAAAAAAAGATCGATCGAGCGGTCTAGACACCGCTCGGGCAGTGGAGAAGGTTTGTGCAACCAAAACTGACCATGAACATCTTGTTCTTGTATAATCAACACGACTATTTTCACAAGCAAACAAAATGAATAAGTACTGAAAAAGAGATACGGTCACAAATTACCAAAACATAAGAAGAGGAAAACATAAATAGAAGACGAAAAATCTAACAATAAGATTGTGAGTACTCCCATTGAATTGCATGCCAAGTTCTCTCCTTCTGATGGTGTTCTTCAGGATCCCACTATTTATCGAAAGTTAGTTGGGTACTTGGTACATCTTACTGTGACTTATCCTGATATTGCGTACGTTGTCCATATGGTCAGTCAATTTGTCTCAGCTCCTCGCTCAACTCATTGGGTTGTTTTGCTTCATATTTTGCGCTATGTTCGTGATACTATCTTTCAAAATTTATTATCTTCTTTATCATCTGACTCTTCGGGCTTATGCTGATTGGGTTGGAGACGTCTCTGACCACAAGTCTATGACTGATTTTTGTGTTTTTCTTGGTGACTCTCTCACCTCTTGGAAGAGCAAGAAACAGTCTGTCATTGCTCGTTCTACTGCTGAAATTGAATATCATGCTATACCTCATGCTACTACTGAAATAGTTTGGCTCAAATAGTTATTCACTGATTTGGATATTTCCATCTCTTCTCCTACCTCTCTTTACTATGATAACAAAAGTGTCATTCAGATCGCTCACAACTGTCTTTCTTATCATGCACCATCGAAACCAACTTCAGTTCCTACTGTTACTAATTCCAATAGCGATCCCCATACTCAAAAGGGTTCTAAGATCAAAGAGGTTTTGCAATAGTAAATCCCCCTCTTAGAGTGGCCTCAAGTCTCATTCTATCAGCTAGTCCATCTTCAAACTATTGTTGCATCTGAGCCCGAACTTACCTTAGAGCACGTTAAAGAACAAGTACGTAGCCTTTTTTGATTGCAGAGCACCCCAAAACTGAAATAAAGTCCTCTTTATCCTCCAAAAATTGCCAATCTCCCATACCCTAAGGGGGTTCACACCTCTTCTTCAGACACTGGGAGAGGCAGTGGAGGACCATTGAATCTTCTCCTTTCGTTTCTATCATTGTTGCTTCTAGTTGAGGATCTCTCGACTACGTATACAGAATGAATCCTACATGGTCCTCAAATACGATTGTTGGAGTGAAAAGGCGAAGCGTGGTAAGAGATCTCTTCGTTTTGGTCTCTCGAATAAGGTGGGCCGTGGTATGTCCCTGCTCAACATAAAACTTGGCATGGAACTTTTTTACTATATCTTCCAAAGAAGAAATAAACCTAAAGGCTAGGTTAGTGTAGCATCTATCAACCTCGTCAATGATGGATTTAGGAAACTCCCTCCGATTGCGAGTCGCACTGTGGATCCCGAGCGTATCTACAAAGCATACCACGTGCTCACTCGCATCCCCTCTTCCTGTCAAAACAAGTTGTCACCGGAGAAAAAACCAAACTAATCGAAAAATCGTTTGAACTTGGTGGACTGTTGCAAAGCAATGGCTTGCCTTTGAACATCTAGACAAGACAGTGGTGTTGGCTCTAAGGCTGCACATGCCACTAGTTCCTCTAGCTCTGCCCCTCGTAATGGGAAAGCATCATCACAGCTTTTCCTTTATCTTGGTGGTGTGGAAGCAAATTTTTTAACTAAGACTTCAAGAGTTTCTGCGTTCATCATCTTTTATACTATACTTCGGAGCATCGAACATTCTTTGGTAGAGTTTTCAATTGACGTATACATCGGTACATTTTGAGGACGCCATTGGTGCATTTGGGCCCTTTAGGGTACACATCAGTACGTTTTAGCCTTTTTGGGTATGCAAATGGTACACTGAGATTTTTATGAAGCTTTTAAAAAACTAAAAAGATTGCAGAGTAACTAATATGTGCTCTTTTGATATAAAGACATTTAAAAATTAAAAGGCATAATTTAGATTATTACCCGTACCCTAATTCATTTAGATTTTAACATACCAGCGTACATGAATTGTACTGTACCCATACCCGCATCTGTGCATCATAAGTCGTCAAAAAAGGTTGCTAGCAATCGCCAAAGGTGATAGAGTTTTAAAAACCATGAAAATTAAGGATTCAAAACCCATTTAACCGACCAAGTCACTTTCCACTAAACAAATTTTGGCAAGTAGATCATCATTATCTCACATCGATGGGATATAGAAAATAAGTCTGGTATATATTAAAACTTGTGGGCTACTACTAATAACTTGAGCTTAAGCATTTTGGGGTATGTTATTAAGCTCTCTATTCAAGTTATTGGGCCAGTGGTCCACTTGGGCCATTATAAAGGGTATCAGAGCCAACCATGGTTCCCATGTAGAGCTCTATGACAGTGTAGATAGAGGAGTAAAGGCTCCAGAGAGGGATAAAGGCCCTGAGATTGCACAGTGTACACATTATGGGCGGCTCTGTGTCTGCTAATGGACTGCTATCCAAATCCCAATCAGGGAAAGAACTTAGGCCACGCGACGAAGGCGTCACGTATTTGAGTGAGGAATATTGAAATAACCCATCCCACATTGATATGATATAGAAAATAAGTCTAGTATATGATAAAACTTGTGAGCTACTACTGATAACTTGAGCTTAAGTATTTTGGGCTACGTTGCTAGACTCTTCATTCAAGTTATTGGGCCAATGGACCACTTGGGTCGTTATACCTAAGTGATCCTCAAATTGGGGATAAACCTAGATCTAAACGATCAAGACCTCTCAATAACGATCTAGATCTCTTAACGACAAACTAGATCTCTTAACAACAATCTAGATCTACCATCTTTGGCAAGGGAATTTAACAACCTAGATCCAAAGCCCAAAGAGACTAACCTTACAAAAAACACAGAGAAAAATAGTCATTGAAAACAACACAACCAATAAGACTCATCTACAATTGATCTATCCATAAGCAACCCACACATGACTGCGTAGGATGCGTCATTATCCTGTGGATGAGACAATAGAGGATCACAAGAAGTAGCACTTACCTTTCAATATTTGAAGAAATCCACTTCCCAACACCACAAAATACACAATTGATGCTTTGTTAAGAAATTTGGCTTCTTCAGCTCCAATAAATGCATGCAAGAACACCACCACGATGATCACCTAATGTAAGTTGGGCTTTTAGTGCTTCCTTCAAGGCTCAAAAGAATATCCAATCAAACTTGCACAGAAACCATCCTCTATAATGTTCTACTTTAAGTTTTGACAACAATGGTACTTACTAAAACTCTTAACATTCATATAAGAACCCATGAGAGGAAAAAACTATATACGTTATAAGAGAAAAATATATATTTCTCTCACATTGTTTGAATAAGAAAATAAAAAAGATAATTACTTCTCAACTATCTTATTTGATTAACCTACATAAGAAAGAAAAAAAGGTGCCTTGTACAATTTTACAAAACTAACATAATTCGAAACAAATAGTGCTAATACATTTATTTTCGAAGGGTCCGTTTTGGCATTATAAAATATAACATTCACGAATTTCTTCTCTTTAAGTCTCTCCACCTTTGGCGTTAAATCTCTCCACTTTTGGATAGATTAAAAAATGGGGCTTGAAGAAAACCATAATTCTCCCTTTCTTCCCATTTACTACATTTACATCCTTCTTGATTATCCAAATAAATGATTTGAGTCGAGAAACATTCCTATTTTTCTTCTCCAAATCACTCAATCCAACAAAGTATTAAGGTTAATTTGGATGACAAGAATTTTGAAAAGAATGTAATGTGATTTTCAATCCCATCATTCCTAAGTTACGAATCAATTGAAACTAGAAATTACGCACGTCTAAAGGTATTTTGAACATAATTAATCACAAATTTAATTTTAAATAAAAAATATGTTTAAAATTATTAAGAATAACAAAGTAAAAAAAAAACTTTAGTAGTCTCACGCAAACTCTTAACGTCACTAATGATTTTCATTAGACTCACTCTTAATTCAAATCAAAAGCAACCAAATAAATATCAAATGAACTATGTTTTTCGAATAGGCATATATTAAAAATATATTTTTGATAATATATAAAGAGAACAAATATGTTTAAAATGAAGAAATCAAAATTTTAATTAAAATAAAGAAAGAGAGAGAGAGAGGAGAGGGGAATATGTTTTAAATAAAGAGAAAGAGTTAGATATTGAGAGAGAGAAATAAATAACAATGTCACATAGGACAAATTTTTATCAAGATCCTCTCCCATGTAATATAGAAAACAAAATAATTATAAATCAAGTCTCCATGCTACTTGAAGAAATACATACCTAATGACGAATTAATATAATAGTTTGACTCAACGATAAAACTTACCAATTTTATTCAGTGCAGATCCGAATCACTGACACAATCTCTCCAAAAACGAAATGAGTTTGCATACGTCTACCCTCGCAAAACCCCTCTCTAGCTGAGATTTCGCACACTAGATCGCTCCATTCGTATGTAGAGACTAATTCTTGTGAGTATATAGGAAGATAGGAAATACCCAAGGGGTAGAACCTTCAGCGCCATGAGGATTGACGAGTTTAAACCTAATTAATCTCTTGCCAAAGCAGATCGCTTCCCGTTCTTCGTGGAGTGTTCTTCTCCAAAATCTCTTGCGTTGCGAAATGAAACTGAAAGGGCTTCAATTAGGCTGCCGCTTCTTTCCTACAATAGGGTTGTGGCCCTAAGGTAAGTTGGTAACTTCTCAAAGGGGGGATTATATAGCCTTTTGGAAGCGGCACTAGGGCTTGCGTAACCGAGATTGTCGGCGAGTAAATCTGCCATTTGGATGAAGATAACGCCACGTCGGCAGCAAAAATGATTTTATGCTTTCGTAAAAGGCAAGTCAATGAAATAGTTGGGTGCAATTAAAATTATTTATATAATAAATATAGTAATTTGATGTGATATTTATATAGGTGTTAAATATTTAATTTTTAAAATGTGATAATTTTAATTTTTTTTTTTTTTCTCTCATTTTATCTATGTAAAAAAAATAAAAAATATATCTATTAATACTACTTATCATTATTAATCTAATTAAAAATAATATATTTTTTATTTTATAACTTTTTCATATTTTTTACCTCAACAGTTTAACAAACTAATAAATTTATATTTCTAATTGAGTGTCTAAAAACAGGTTATTAATTAATTATTAATATATTGATATTATTTTTTATTTCACTCTTAGATTACTAAAATTATATATTTATATAACAAGTTTAGCATGCTTGATATGTCTTTTATATGATAATCTAATGCTACAAAGAATATGAACCAATTAATGCCTTAAATTGCATTTGTATTATAAGGAATTTCATGCATTGCCTTGGCGGAATTGCATGTGGTGTTTGCCTTTGTGGTGTAAAATATATTGTCTTGGCGAAATCGCCTATGATGTTACTTTATGACATATTTATGTATTCTCTTGGCAGAATCATATGTGGTGTTACATTTATTGTGGATTCATACATTCTACGCGACTGGAGTTAGATACATTGTTAATATTTATTTGATTTAGTAAATAATTAAACTGCTAATAAGTTTACTCTTATTAGTAGTTTTTATTTTGATTATTATTCTTATTTGTATATTTATGAGATTAGCATACTCACTGAGCACGTTGATAGCTCACACTCCCATAGTATTTCCCATTTAGGTGTGTATAGGAGCGAGGTTCACTGCTGAATCAAGATTTTCATGTCAAAAGAAGTGGCTTGAGACGAACTTTGCATATCTTGTTTAAGTTTAATAAGTTATTGTCTATTGTGTTTGTATATGAATACAAACTTTTAGATGTTGGTTGTAAGCTTATGAGATGAGATTTTTTGTATTAATCTACTTAGCTTGAGAAAGAAAAGTTAATATTTTTTTAAAGAATGAGATTATTATTCTATTTTATTATATTTATTAGTTATATGCATAGATTGATTTTTACAAGTTTGTCTCATCCTGCCTAAGTTACAAATTATTTAATCCAGACATTTTTTTGTTTATTCCATGAGATAATTACTTATCGTATATAACTTAATTCAATCATTTGTTTTGTTTTGTTAGCACTAAATAAAATAAATAATTTGATAACAAAAATATCCATATGAATAATTTGGTATTTATTTTTTGTAAATTGTCTTTAAATTAATTTTCAACGTAACGGTGATAATAATCATATCATTTTCTATCAATTAAGGCCCAGTTTCACATAATAATTATTTTTTATGTTTTTAATTTTCTTATTTATATCTTTAATAAAAATTATATATATATATATATATTGATCCTCAAACCTTGTAGTTCCAGACCCCGGGATCGTCAGGACCCCCAGAATCCCGTACCCCTGGGATCTTGGACATTAGAATCCTCCGAGACCCCAAACCCTTGAACCTTAGACCCTAGACCCCAAACCCCTAGCACCCCGTAGTCCCGGACCCTGGAATCCCCAAACCCTCTAAGGCCTAAGAACCCCATAACCCCGGACCCTCGGGACCCCAGACCCTGAACCCCGAGACCCCAGATCCCAGACCTTGGACCCCTAAAACTTGGACCTTATAACCTTGTAGCCCAAAGCCCTAGGACCCTAAGACCCGCGGGGCGTCGAACGCCAAAACCCCGTATTCCCGAACCTCGAGACCTTCGGACCCCCCGAATTTCCAAGTGTAAATACCTGGTTTTATGTCATCTAGTTAAGAATAAAACAATTGATTAAGTTAAGGACACAAGTCAACTTCATATGAAAACACAAACCAAAAACAAAATATGAGAATCGAGCCCCTCAAGAAAAACCTAATTAAGCTCTTTAGGTTCTTTTAAACCCAATATATTTTAAATCAATGAAAATAGGTAATCATAAGTCTAAGCCGAAGAATAAATTTAAAAAGAACAAGTTTAAGTTCAATGTTAATTTGAAAGCTCAAATTTAACTTTAAACCACTAATCTCAAAGATAAGCTTAAAACCATTAATCTCAAGGATTAAGCCTAATTAAGCCACATTTAGCCTTTTGTCAAATTTTCATATAAAACAAAAAAAATAATAAATAACTTTAAAAACAATTGAAAAAAAAGGAAGAAAACAAAACAAGAGAAAATTCCAAAAACACATGCACGGCCAAAACTTGGGAATTGAATTTTTGCTTCTTATGAAAGCTTGTTTCAAGGTTGGTTACTTTTTTTTTTTTTTATCTTTTTGTCTTTTATGCCACATACAAATTTACTAAAGGCCAAAGCTTGGGAAATTTCATTTTGTTTGTTAGTCAAATGCTTAGTTCCAATATTTAAACTTTTCTTTTGTCCTATGTGCCGAGTTCATTATCCCACAAGCCAAACAATCCCCTATAAATAGAAGACCTGGCTTTCTCCTTTTCATTTGAATCTCTCGGGCAAGCAAAAATAAAATTTTGAAGAGAAAAAAAAGGAAGGAGGACGAGAAAAACAAAGGCTTGGAAGTAACCTAATAAAGTTAAGTCCACCTTTTTGTACCAAGATCGACAAGAAGTAAGAAATTCCTGTAACTTTTCTTTTCCTAGATTAATAATTCTATTTCATATCTTAGTTTTAAATGGATCCAAAATAAAAACACAAAAGGAAATAGTACAAAATAAACCGAAATAAGCATAGATAGTTAGTTATGCAAAAATATTGATAATTGTGTTGTGATTTTAGAAAAAAGTGTTCATCGATTTGTTTTTAATTGCTAAAATTAATCTTTGGATTTTATTTTTCATATATAAAGTGTGATCCATGCTGAATAAATTAGCTCTTCCCACAAAATGATGATAAAAGAGTAGTTAAGCCCATAACCGGTTTAGCCCTAGGTTTTTCAAGCAGGGAAGCCGAACTTTAGATATTTTTAATAAATTCTACAAAAATCCTCTTGCCATGAATTTGATTCCAAAGTTAGATATGGATGTTAGCTGTCTAATAAAAATTATTTAAAGTAATTTAGCCGGGTAAATTAAGAGAAATCAAGTTTTTCCTAAAATCTTGCGTTTTTCCTCACAGTCTGTCGCTGGGAGTAAAGTCCTATTTTAAGTACTTCAAATTAAAATGGTTTCTTCATGAAAATTGTTTCTGACATGTTATTTTAGCTCCCTAAAAAATCTAGAATTTGTAAAGATCAATTGATAAGCCAAATGAATTTTAAAGTGGAGGTATTGAATATGTCATTTAGAACAGATTCGACGTAGTTTCTTAAGGAGTGAAAAACTACTATTTTTATTGAGATCTAGTAAAAACGTCATTCATGAAAAAGTTAGATGACTATTTAAACTAATTACTATCCAAATTTCATGAGCTTTTGACTTTAGTTGCTAGGCCAAAGTGAATTTTTCTTAACTGTTGTTGAATCTGAAAATAGAGAAAAATAAGCTTATCTATTGGGGTCGACACAAGTTAACTTGGTGTCGACCCAACTATTCTTTCGTGTTGATTCAACCAATTTTCCCATTAAGCTCCACACGAAGGCTTAAAAGTGTCGACTCAAAGGCTTTTTGGTGTCAACCCTTTTAGCATGAAATGTTAACCCTTTTAGCTTAAAATGTTGACTGATATAGCATGAGGTGTCGACTCGTAAGCTTTATGGTGTCGACTCAATTATTGTTATTTTTTCTATATTTTTTTATATTCTAAGAATGCCTCATGTGATCTGTTATAATTCATCTCATTTCATTTATTGTGGGCATGTTATGTGCATTGGTACATGCATTGGTAAAGTGAACAAGTCATAATATTCTCGAGTTATGGTTGGACCATGTAAACCTTTAGCCATGCTATGTCTTGAGCCGAACGCCGTTAAATACCACCGTGGTCGAAGTGTTGATGGATGGGAATATAGTGTACGGGAGTGTAATGAGGGCATACTAGAATGAATATGAGGGGAGTGCCCCTTTTTGAATCCTTGGAAATTATGTTATCTTAGACCTTGGTTTAAAGCTGGTAACTGCATCATTAACTCTTTACGTGGATGGTTGGAGGATAGCCTAACCAGGCTGGCCTAACCCCACGCTATTGCGATTTGGGGTGAAATAGTATAAAACTGGGCAACGAGATCATTATTTCACAACGAGGGTCAATTGTGATGGCTTTAGCGTTCAATTTTCAAGAAAATCTAACTCTTTTTGGATCTTAGGTAGGGGATTAGTTTGTTGTTGTTTTTGTGGTCGGAATGGTTGTATGCACGATGCATTCTTATTTTTACACTGTAGTAATTGCATGATACTTATGAAATGCCATCTTGCAATGCTATAACTGCCTTGTTATACCTACTACTTGAAATCCATGTTAGAATGTTATTGGTATTGGAAAGGTAGGGTTTTGGAATTTTCTCTGGGCTTCGTAGCTCATGACGTGTGATTCCTAGTGACAAAAAGAAAATACCTAGAGAAGACAGAGCTCTTGCGGATCACGCAGAGTATGATCCAGAATAGAATCAAGAAAAGTTCTTTTTTTTTTCCTTTACCACTCCCTTAGAGTTTATTATTATTAGCAAGTCTTTTCTTATCTTTTGTTGCATAATATAACCTATGCACAAGATACTTAGAACAATGTAATATTTGGTTAGATGTTGATGAGAGTGAAAGAAATGGATAAGATGGTATTATCTTTTATGTTAATTACAATTGAGTACATAATATAATCCCTATTATTATCTATACATCTTGATTTCCCTTTGAATTTTGGGAGTGTCACACCATGACCCCTAGACCCTTGGGACCTCGTAGTCCCAGATCCAAAACCCTCGGCACCTAGAATTCCAAAATCCCCTAGAACCCCAGGATCTCAAGACCCTTAACCCTTAGGAGACTAGACTCTCAGGACTCTATAGTCTTGGACCTTGGGGGTTGGGACCCCCGAGACCTCCGAACTCTGAAATCCCAGAACCCCAAATCTTGCACCCCAAACCCTTAGATTCTTGGGACCCCGAATCCCAAAATCCCCAAGACTTTAGTACCCTGAACCCCTAAACCCCCAAGGCCCTAAGCCCTCTGGACTCTGTAGTCTTTGACCACTAAACGCCCGAGAACCCGGGACCCTTGAATTCCTGGGACCCCAAGACCCCGAACATCTAAGACCATGGACCTCGGGACTCTGTAGTCCTACACCCCGAGACCCCCAGGGACTAGGGATTCTAGGACCCCAAGACCTCGATCAGGGGACTACCGGGACCCTATAGCTCTAGATCCCTTGACCCCTAGGATCCCCAGTCCCTTGGAATGTCGATAGATATTTGAGTTTAGGGCTGTTGGGTGTGGTTGATGGCTAAGAGTAGACAAAAATGGCTATGGATGTCAATTTGAGGTTTATATACGAGGGTAAATAAGTAATTTTACATTTACTTCATGGGACTTGTTATTCTGAGATTATATATCCCACCCTCATGGGACTAATTATTCTCAAATCCACGAGTTTAAGAGTCATCCAGGATAATTAGCCCCACCACTATTTTAGTAAACAAACATGGGATTAAAAAATTCCTTCGACTAATAGTCAAATCCAATGTTGTAATCCCACACTCCAAACAACACCAAAGGGTATTACAAGTTGTTGTTGCTCAGTATATTGAATTTCAAATCGACATGCAAGCAAGATCAGCGGCACAGGCTCATCATCACAGTACCATTTATGAGCATTTCATCAAATTTTTGTCACAATCAATGTCACTATCATTTTCAAGGTCTGTCAATTCGTTAGAGGCTGAGAAATTAAAAAGGAAGATGGAATCTATTTTTGAGGTGATGAATATTCCCAATGAACAACAAGTTTTCTTGGCTACCTTTTTGGTCAAAAGTGAAGCTCAATATTGGTGGGAAACTACTAAAAGACTCTAGAGTGTGGCAATTGTTGGGACTTCTGTGCCTTCTACTTCGAGTTCAATTACTTGGGAACAGTTTGTAGTTGCATTTAATGAGAATATTTGTTTTTGTCGTATCGATTTGAGAAAGAGCAAGAATTTATATTGTCGAAACATGGAAAGATATTAGTTGCCGAATAGGAGTCATAGTTCACGTCTTTATCATGTTTTGCTCCTAATTTGGTACGCACTAAAGATGCAAGGCGCAGATGGTTTCATCATGGACTAGATGTAAAGACCCGATTTTAGATTATAAGTTTAGTGACGATAAGTTTAAAATAATCTCAGGACACGGCAAACCCAAAATGTCACGACCTGAACCTTGAGTCCGTGAACTACAACCCAGGTCATACCTTACATGAACTATATTCATTGATAATTTTCTAACATAAGAAAAATATTTCATATATGCCTTCAGAAGATTCCAACTATAGAACCATGTTTCAAAATTTTATTTACAAAACCACCTAAGAGTTTGTGGCAACATACATTCAACATTACACTATCATTTTAATTACATTCATTTTCTTTACTTTATGTACCAACAAAACGTAAAACAAAAGATATGCTAGGTACATCCACCTGCACTTCCCAAAATGCATCCATAGCCTTGGTATCATCCCTGATCCTTGCAACCTAAAATGGTTTGGCATACATACGTGAGCCGAAACTCGTAGAATAAAGATTAACTCAAATGTAATCTATGATTTGTGAGGTGTGATGGGTGTAACAGAGTTAAATATGTACGTTTCACCAAATCGTTTTCTGTTCACGCACACCAATTTATCTCTCTTTATTAACTTGTTTTCCATTGCATTAATTCTTTGTTTCATTAATCACATTCATTGAACCCATTTTAAATCATCCCTTACTTCCAAATTATCCACAATTTTATTTTATTACCCGATTTTCGCAAAATCGTATCACATCTAATGAACGGGTGTCGGACGCAGCTTATAGAAACCTCACCCCATTCACCCCTAACAAGTTACGAGAAGCCATTGTGGAATGGGTCGTCCTATAACTCATCACGACACAACACCACATTTCTGGGGCTAACCCCTCGGCATGTGGTCCTCATCATGTGTAAGTTTTTTATCTTTCTTCGCGGAGCTGTGCAAGCCCAACTTAATTCATATCAATACATACAGTTCATTATTCGTTAATTACTTTCATTTCACCATCTGGGAGTTCAACCCGCAACTGGTTCATCTCTCAATCATTGGCACAAATTATCATTTCAAAACCAAATTCAAATTTTGCATTTCATTTCCTAACCACATTCTGTTTTAGTATTCATCTTTCCTTTCAAATCAAATGCATAATATACTTCAATACACAATTTCTTATAATTCATATCTCTTTTATCCATTTACAAAGTGACAACAACGCAAGGTTAATTCAATCAACATCATGCCATTTTAAAAGAGGAATACATTCATCATGTGCATATATATATATATATATAAGTTTGAAACCCACTTTAATTGTAAAATCCAACCAACGGGTCCCAAGCATGTATTCCAACCCAAGTATAGCTATGTAAGTGTACCACTAACCCAAGAGACTATAAATTTGATGAAAATGTCTAATGATGATGAAAATAACTTTTTTTAAAACATTCAACAAAAAATGAATGAAAAATAGTTAAGAAAATTTGGCTTACCCTCACTATTTTAATCATAACATTTTTTACAAAAAAAAAATTTATTGTGAGAGTAGTGTTATCGGAAAAAAGACTTTTGAGCTTCAATTTGAGTACAAAAATGACTCAAGTCGGAGTCCGAATGAAGAAGATATGATCAGTTAAAGTTGGTCCAGCGCAGCCAGTCTGCTTGAGCGGATAGAGGGCGCTTGAGTGCCCAAGCTCTCTGCCACGTGACCGCTCGAGCGGACAGGGCTCCGCTCGAGCGCGTTATCGCCCGAGAAAGACATTGATAATTTGACTTTAAACCCCAAAACACATAAACACTGTTTTGAGTTCTAAACCCCAAAACACATAAACACTGACAATTTGACTTCAAATCCCTACTTCCAACACAAAGACATTGAGTTCAAGTCTCATAAACCCCTCTTATACAACAAATCTTCAAAATCATGGTTAATCACTTCACAAAAACCTCCATTTTTATAAATAAAAAAACCAACTCATTCCACGCGCATCTATCAAAACATCAATTATGCATGAAACCAACTAAATTTTTATCCATATAAACAAAGAATCCAACCAAATCAATATAAAACATATGAGATAATCTGAATCCTATCTTAAATTTGCTCATAAGCTTGTGATTCCTTCTAATCTTCCTACCTAAGGTTTGGATGTTGGGTGTTTTTGCCTCCTTAATGCTTTATCTTCAATTTTCATGGTGAAGGGTTAGGGTTTCATGTGGTTCTTGAATTTCTCTCTATAGAGATGGAGAAGAGAAGAGAAGAGAATAGGAGAATAAGAGAAAATAAAGGGCAAGGGTTATGTTTACATATATATAAACCCCCACATTTTTTCAACATTCGAGAAAATCTAAACATTTCCCGACGGCCCGCTCGAGCAGACAGACCACCGTTCGAGCGGTGACTCCTGAAGCTGAATTCCACGAATTTTTCCAAAAACTCAACTCAAATTTCCAACTTTGTTCACATTTTAAAATTTCAATTTTTTTTCCATTAACACAGCCATATTAAAATCATTCATCACCATGTATCTCATAATCACTTTCACACATTATTAATTCAACCGTTAATTAGCAAAATTCTTTTAGCACCCATGCCCAAACTTAATTCGATTGCTTTTTCTTAACCGAAAACATGAAAAAGGAAAACCCAAATTGTAAGTCCAAAGAATAAGAGAATCAAGTATAAGCTCCAACTCGTGAAGAAACAAAGACTTGGAACACTATAACTTCTAATAATTACACTTTAATCCCAAATTTTTAAGATAACTGCGCTTTTAGCCCTAGACACTAAAATTCATATTAAGTGGTAAATTTCATGAGAAAACACTTTCGTCCTCATTCAAAATACTCTCAAGAGTTCTTCAAAAATTATAGTTTCGATAATTACACTCAAGTCCCCCGCATCCTTCTAATTACACAAAAGCCTTCAAGATAATTCTCATCCATATTTCTGTACAATTAACATTAATTAATGTATAAATACGTATATATAATGAATACATAAATGACATATATGTACGACCACCTCGGAGTATGTGCCAAAATATTTTATTAATTAAAAAGTAAAAAAATAAATAAGTAAAAATCAAATCAAATTCCAATTTTCAAAACATAATTTTTATGCTTCCAAGACTTGCAATGAAATAATAATAATAATAATAATTATAATAACAACAATAACAACAACAACAACAATAATAATAATAATAATAATAATAATAACGATAACAAAGAAATTAATTAATAGAACAAATTTCAATTTACCCTAACTTGAATTAATTCTACTCAATTCTTTCCATCGATTTGAGTTAGGCCCAGTTAGTCAAATACACTAATCTTGAACCCAACAAAAAGTTGTCTTGAGCACAACTAATTAAAAAACCCAAATATGTAACTTAAGCTCAATTCTTAGAACTTAGGCTAATAACAACAATAATAATAATAACATTAAAAAAAAATGAATTAATAGAACAAACATCAATTTAGCCCAACTTTAATTAATTCTACCAAATTCTTTCAATGGATTTGAGTTAAGCCCAATTAGCCAAATACACTAATTTTGAACCCAGCAAAAAGCTAAGTCTTGAGCACAACAAATTAAAAGACCCAAATCTGTAACCAAAGCCCAATTCTTAGAATTAGGCCTACTATCCAACCCAACTCACCCTTAAATCCCAAACAAGGCCTTAAATGTATATGTGTATATTTCAATTAATAAAATCTAAATTTTGAAATTTTAATTTTTGAATAAAATAATATGTCTATATGGTTTAATCTAATTAATAAAAACTAAATATACTCAAGTTTTCAATTAAAAAGCCCATTTTAAAGAATTACACAAAAAGACTTATTTTGACTTCTATTTTAATGTAATTATACCTGAATATTATAATAACATTATAAATTATCAAAGTTAATGTAAAAAAATAAAAATAAATAAGTAACTAACTAAATAAATAAATAAATAATAATAATAATAATAATAAAGGCAATCATAATATTAAATTGAATAATAAAAGTGAACATAATATTAAAATTACGATCACTAAATTAATAACGCCCAATTAAATGATGCCACTTAAATAAACACACCAACACATTCTGCAAAATCAAATACATAATATAATATAGGGTAAATTACACTGACCACCCCTCTGGTTTCTGACAAAAACAAAACATCTCATATGATTTTTGAAATGTCACTACTCTCCCATCATGTTAAATTTTTGTATCAAATTAGTCTAACTGTTAAATTTTTGCTCTACTGTGTCTTATTTGTCGCGTTTTTTGAATAAATTTTTATAATTCAATCCGTTCAATACATAGAACTCGTCGAGTTTATTTGACATGTAGAATTTCAGATTCATTTGATACATGTAACTGAATGATTGAGTAATATTTGTTTAACAATATTGTTTAAATAATAATTTTTTTAATTTATTTATAAAATAATATTAAGAAATCTTATTCATTCACTTAGTTACAGATATCAGATGAATCTGAATTTTCACGTGTTTAACCAACTCAAAAAATTCTACATAATAAACGGATTGGATCATAAAAATTTATTTTAAAAACATGCCAAACAAGGTGCAGCTGAAGAAAAATTTAACGATTGAACTAATTTGATGCAAAAATGAAACATTATGGGAGGTTAATAACATTTCAAAAATCAAATGAGAGATTTCTATTTTTTTCAAAAACTAGAAGATTGGTCAATGTAATTTACCCTATAATATAATATAGGAATAGACCAGTTTAAACCCTAATACAACAAATTCTAATTTTAAGTCAAAACTATATATAATTATAAAAGGATATAATTTAACTGGAAATTCACTATATAATTTATTAAAAAATGATAAATTAATATTAAATTATAATATTAAAGTTCTAAATCTAAAGCTATTAATTTAATTCAATATTAGTGAAAAAGTAACCAAAATATACATTAAGTCACAAATTTATACCAAAAAACTTACTTTAGCTCCACCACCACAATTAAGTATTGCCATAATTAACTTAAATTATAAAAATAAAGTAATAAACATAAAATTATTATATTAACTCAATTCCGTAAAGTTAGTTATTAAAAATATATATTAAATTAATTTTTCAACACTTTTCTTGAACGGTGTATTATAATTATTTCATCAAACCTTAAATATATCAACATAATACATTAAAATTCAAATTTGGGGACCAAAATTCTACCATGGCTGAACCACTAGCTTAGCGAATAGAAAGTGTAAGAAAAAGAAGAAACTTACACATATACTCAAGTACCATACATGCATTGGCCACCTCTCTTACAATTTTATTTTAAAAGTCCAACCCCACCCCACCCATTTTTGGCCAAAGAAGCTTCGCAAACCAGAAAATATTGCTTCATTTTCTCGTAAGTGTTGGCAAGGGTGTTGGCAAGGGTGAACTAGAGAGAGAAAGGAAGAAGAAGGAAACCTTGATTCCAACTGTTGAAGGCCTTCATTTTAGTGTTCTTCTCCTTCGTTTGAGGATGTGAAAATGGCCCGAGACCCGATATTGTGTAGACTAAGCTTGACTCGAGAAAATCCCAACTTGGCTAGAGCTCGAAGATAAGTTTTTTGGGCCTGGGTCGGTCCCCTCTAAGCCCATGACTGGGTCGGCCCGGCCCTTTAGAACTCCAACAACTAGTCATGCTCGGCCCGAGGCCCAATAGCTAGTTTTGATGCACCAACGAATTGGACTAATATGAAATTCAAATGGACGACTAAGATCAAAGAGCCGTTGGGCCCAGCTCGACCTGAGCCCGGCTAACGGCTACTTTTGAATTTTTTTTTTAAAAAAAAATTATTATTTTTTGTCTCTACAAAAAGAGCCATTTTCATTTGAAAAAATTCGTTCCAAATACTCTCTCATCTCTCTACTTTCTCACTCTCTCAATCTCTTCTCTTGTTGTGAGACCCGATTCTATTTTATTTTCATAAGGTTTGTTCGATGTGTTGGTTATTGATTTAGTCGTTATAGAACAACATTTTTTTTATGTATCATGCATGCGTGGGTTTAGTCCTATTTCTTTGTTTGGGTTTTTACTCAGTAGTGGCCGCTCGAGTGGATCTCTGTTCACTCGAGCGGGTAGGTGGCCGAGAGTTGGGTTGGTAGTGGACCGCTTGAGCGGATCCCAGTGCACTCAAGCGAACAGCCGCGCGTGAGATTTTTTTTAAACGACCCATGCTTTGGTTTTTGAACCAAAATTTCTTTTTTAAGTTTTCTTCTCTCCCTCTACCAAGAACTCTCAAAACCTCTACCTTCTCTCTAGCTTTAGGCTTGGTTCGAGTTCGGATCTTGGTGTTTGGGTAGTCAATCCTTGATCTCCTCAACGTGGGCTTCACATTCATCTGAATTGATTTGGGTTTTGGTGACTTTAATTTCTTAGTTGCAGTTCAAAGTTTCGTGTTTTAACTCGCCAAGGTATGATCCTAGATTATCTTGTCTTAAAAGGGTGCCACGTGAAGTTTTATGCCTTTTTACCATTTTAAAATGCATTAAATATCGAATCTCGTGTTTAAGCCGTGTTTGGATGGCTGAAAAGTATGTTGTGCGCTTTTATTATTTATTACAACTTTGGGAGATATATGTGTTCATGTTGTTTTTGAAAAGAGGAGATTAGAAAATTGGAAGGATTTATCTAAATGTTTGCGAAAACCTATTCTTGGTGGTTTGGGGCTATCCCTTGGGGTCGAGCCTTATTTTAACGTTGGTTGGTCTCCATGGTTAGATGGATAACGTTAAAATATGTTTTTGATGTTTGTACACGGTCATGTGCGTGTAAACTCTATCGATTCATGCGTAATGAGAGGTGAATATTTGTTATGTGGTAAAAACCCGTGAAGTTTCGCATAATAAGGGTTGATTATTCGTCCTGCGGTGGAAGCCCGTGAAGATTTACATAATAAGGTGCAGATTTTGGTCCTACGGTGAGAGCCCGTAAAGATGCATGTGTTGCATGCGAATTGTAGTGGTTGGCACAAAACTGTCTTTAAGGCTCGTGCGAGTTGAAATATTATTGTTGCATTTGAGATAGCATGTTTTGCTTTTACTTCATACTAGTCTATTTTCTATTGAGTCTTGGCTCACAGTGTGGGACTTAAAAAAAAATTTTAGGTACACATGATCATGGAAGATGACCTAGAGAAGTCAGGGGTGGTGGAAGACTTTTTTTTAGTTTTTCTTTTTGTTTGAACCATGCTTGGGATGTATAACGTTGGAGAACAGAAAACTTATACTGTATGCTTTGGGGTGTTTATTTTTATACATGCATCTTGTATGATTCATGAGAGGAACTTTGGGTTCGTTGTTGATTTTCGTTTCCATATGCTTAGATGTTGGCATTTGGGTTTCGACACTTTATTAGGTTCTTTTCGAGTCGATAGGGTAATTTCTTTATCACATAAACATCTTTTTATCCCTAATATATTGTTTCTTCGAACCCTAGTTCAAAAATGAGATCTTTAGGTGTGTTTTGGAGACTTGGAAAGATTTTTTTATTTTTGGCTCGAAAATCTCTCGGGTGTCTCACTACTCGAGCAGTGGGGAGTCCGCTCGAGCGGACAGCTGCTGTGTGGAAAAGTTGAATTTTGTTTCAAAACGAGGTTTTCGGTTAGAGAAGCTTAGGGTTACCCTTCTTGGTTTAAAATGCCTTTTTTTGTTAATTATTTTCTAAAAAAATTTCATTTTCGTTTTGATATCTATGCAGTTTTATCATCGAAAATCGGGGTGCTACAACTTGGTAATAGAGCTCTGGATTCGAATACCTAAGAGTCGTGAGAAGAGGTTACATCACCCCGTGAGGATGGTTGCGTGTGCCTGAATGCGTGTGTTTAGATGTTTTGATAATATGAGTACGTGTGAATGCCGTGTATACGTGAGCATGAGGGATGGACCTTAGAACTGATTGGTCTTGCCTCTTGACATTTGGATTAACAATGTTGGAAGCCAAGTTAGAAATGCGTTTGGTCAACGTGTTTTCTGGCAAAAAATCTAAGTAGGTTACCCAAATTGACGCATCACTCTGAACGGTTCTCCTCAGTATGTGAGATGTGTTTGAATGATCGTTTATGGCTGAGTGTTAACAACGTTATGTAGTCGATGTTTGTAATAGCGTGACGAATTGAATCTTATGTCCCTACGTTCTATATTTCCTTCATGTAAAAGTTATGTCTATGCGGAGAGGACGAGGCCGTAGTCGAGGTCGTAGCCGTGGTTTGGGCCTAGAAGATATGCCAATCCTTGATGTTGGGGATGCAAATGCTCCCCAAGGGTCGATAGACAGGGCAGAGTTGTTATGTGAGATAGTAAACTCCATCCATCACCTAGCTAAGGCTGCAAGGGGAGAGAGAGAGTATCCGAGCCGAGGGCGACTGTTGCGATGTGAGAGTTTTGGCGTCTTGACCCTCCTGCCTTCGCTGGGGATCCTGATCCCATGGTAGCTATAGAATGGTTGGAACTTGTGACGCGAATTTTGGATACACTACAGACAGTTGAGGAAGATTTGTGGGTTACTTTTGCTACATTCCAGCTGAGGTGTAACTCCCGTGAGTGGTGAAAATATGCCATGAATACTGTGGAGGGCACGTGGGCAGCTTTTACGAGTGTATTTTTGGAGAAATACTTTTTCTCGTTCTCAAGAGATATACACATGGAGGAGTTCTATTCTCTCACTCAGGGGATGATGAGTATTGTGTAGTACGATGCCAGATTTACTAGTTTATCCTGCTTTACATCGAAATTGGTGGCTACTAACGAGCTACGTTCGAGAAAGTATAAGAGGGGTTTGAGGCCTGCAATCAAAGAGCGGGTGGCAGGATTGAGGCAGCATGTTTTTACAGAGTTGGTAGAGTCGGCTGCTATGATTGAGAACACTTTGAATGAAACTCGTAGATCCAGGGAGATCAAGGCACCGCAAGGTAGAGTAGAGGCATAGTCAGGTGGGTGCTCCAACAAGAGGCAGAGGTTCTTTGACCCTAGTTCTCATCCATATGGGTCACGACAGTAATTGATTTATTTCGAAAGGTTTATTGCGAAGTAATTGATTTGGAATTTGGTGGTGGTTAACACTTAACTGTATATAATAGTATCCTCTCTATCCGAGTCACTACTATTATCGATTAGATCGAAATTATGTCAGCTATTTAATTTTACTTGGCAGAGTCAGTTGCCTAGATAGTAAAATTAATAGGAATTGGCCTGTTTGAACAAACGATGGATAGAGGATGTTCTCCAATTGAAGCATACTATTCACAGGGTACCAAGCTGCTGGCGATTTTTTTTAATGGTAGAGGAAACCAAATTAAAATAAATTTAATGTTTTACTCATCATAATTAACGGTTATTTTTAATTATGTGATTCTCGGGATTTAAATTTCTTTCAATCCACCCGCGTCAACACTCAAAGAAAATAAACTAACGGGATCGAATTTTATTGACTAGAAAAGTAACTTGGATATAGTTTTAACTAACAAGGTATTCCTTCAATGTCAAAAAATGTGTTTGTTTCTAAAAAAATTTCTTCCTCTAGACCAAAAGGCACGAAGAAGAAAAGTGTTAAAAAATTAGGTGGCACGATTTGAAAAAGCCACAGACTGGTGTGAAAAAGCCAAAAAGTGGATGTTTTCACTACAACCAGACACGGTACTGAAAAAATCAACGTCCAGTTTATCTTAACAAGTTGAACAAATAGGGTAATTTCTTTCCACTGGTTGTGAAAACATGTTTAGCGATGTTATCTACCGGAACCTCATGTGTAGATTCGGGAGCCACTAATTATATCTGTAATTCATTGCAAGAGTTTTAAGAAAATCGATAATTTATTGATATGGAGATTTACTTGCATATGTGTAATAATACAAAAGTGATAACAATTGCAGTGGGAGATGTCACTATCAGTTTTAGTAGGGAACGAATTTTAATATTGAGATATTGTCTTTATGTGGCTGCCACTAGAAGGAACTTAAATTTCGTTTCTAAATTGGTTAAAGACGGATATTTGGTTTATTTTTATAATTCTGTGGTTATTATGGATAATAAATAAGTAATCTGTTCTGATACATAGGTAGATGATCTTTATGTTATTACTCCAATATGTTACACACTTCAACGGACTAAATTGAATAGCGCATCTAATTTACCATTTAAGAGAAAATTTTCGTCTTCAATGAATCAAACGTTTCTTTAGCCTTTATGCTTAGGTTATGTTAATCTAAAAATGATAAATAGACAGGTAGAAGATGGACTTTTGAGTTTATTAAAAATGGAGGTACTTTCAGTCTCTGAATCCTTGCTTAGAGGGTAAGATGAGTAAGAGACTCTTTTCGACCAAAGGCTATAGAGCTAAAGAACCGTTAGAATTGGTTCACTCTGATGCGTGTGATCCTACGACAATCTAGGCTAGAGATGGCTTTAAGTACTTCGTTAGTTTCATTGATGGCTACTTATGGTATGGATATATTTGCCTGATGCACCGTAAGTTTGAATGCTTTGAGAAACTCAAAGAATTCGAGGCGGAGGTGGAGAAGCGTATGGGTAAAAGTATAAATTATTACGATCCGACCGTGGTGGGGAGTACCTCTTTGGAGAGTTTTGAGATCACCTGTCATTAGAAGGAATTATATTCCAATTGACAACACGGGGAACTCCGCAGCAGAATGAAGTAGCAGAAAAAAGAATATAACTTTTATGGAGATAGTAAGGTCTATGATGACTTATTCCGGATTACCCGATTCGTTTTGGGGACTTGGGGACTTACATTAGAGACAACGACTTATATTCTAAACTTGATACCTACTAAGTCGGTATGTTCTACTCCTACAGAATTGTGGACCGGGCATAAGCTTAGTCTGAGACATTCCGATTTAGGGGTGTCCAGCACATGTGCATAAAGGAAACGCGGGTAAGTTAGAATCGAGTACATAAGTTTATTTTTTTGTGAGGTATCCCTAGAGAACGAAGGGTGGTTTATTTTATATTCTTAAAAATTAAAAGGTCATTGTTAGCACCAATGCTCGTTTCTCCGGAGAGAATTATATTGTGGAACACAGGCCCAAGAGTAAAATTATTCTAAAAGAAACGAGAGAAAATACCAGTAGAATGGAAGAGAGACCATAAGTTACTGATATTCATTGTCTCGTCGTACTGGGGACATGTGCAAATCTTGAACAGGGCGCTACCATTAACATGCCAGATGAGCATGTGAGAAATGGAGCATAGGGTTCAAATTCTGCATAGCGTGTTGCTGCTAGTACACAGACGCTGGTAGTGCCTCATCGTAGCGAGAGGGTTGTTCATTAACCCGATTGATATATGTTCTTAGGAGAGTCTTTTGACAAGATCCTGACAGAATTGGATATCAAACTCTGTAACTATAATAAAGCACTTCAGGATAAAGATGTAGATCTTTGGCAAAATGTCATGAATTTAGAGATGGAATCTATATATTCTAATCAAGTCTGAAAACTTGTAGAACCACCCAAAGGAATAAAACCCATTGGATACAAGTGAATTTACAAGATGAAGAGAGGAGCAGATGGGATGGTTGAAACCTTCAAAGTTAGGCTTGTTGTAAAAGGGTTCACTCTAAAAGAAGGGATCAATTATGAGAAAGCCTTTTCATTGGTAGCCATGCTTAACTCTATCCGAATTCTCTTATCCATTGCTGCTCATTTTGATTACGAAATTTGGCAATTGGATGCCAAGACAGCTTTCCTTAACGAAAGTCTTGACGAGTGTATCTATATGGTACAACGAGACGGTTTCATAGCAAGGGGCTAAGAGTACATGTTGTGCAAGCTTAAGAGATCTATTTATGAACTTAAGCAAGCATCAAGGTCTTAGAATACTCGATTTGATCAAGGCATGAAGTCTTATGATTTTGATCAAAGTCTAGATGAGTTCTGTGTTTACAAGAAAGGTAACGGAAGCGTGGTAGTCTTTCTAGTACTTTATGTAGAAGATATTTTGCTCATCGAAAACGATGTGGGGGTGTTATCTTTGGTAAAAGTATGGTTATCTGGGCAGGTCAATATAAAGAGCTCGGGAGAAACTAGTCAAATCCTTGGGATCAAGCTTTTGCGAGATAAAAAATAAAGGATGTTAGGCTTATCACATGTAAAGTATATTGATGATATCCTTATTCGTTTTACCATGCATAATTTCAATAAAGGGTTTTTCTCTTTCAGGCAAGAAATCACTCTATCCAAGGATCAGTGTTCTAAGACACCTGATTAGATAGAGAAGATGAAGGCAGTTCTTTATACTTCGACAGTAAGAAACTTAATGTATGCTATGCTTTGCACTAGACTCGACATTTGCTTTGGCGTTGGCATGGTTAGCATATACCAGTCTAAACCATGACAGGAGCATTGGACTGTGGTAAAGAATATAATCAAGTACCGAAAAAGGATTAAGGATTATATATTGGTTTACCAGACAGACAGTCTAGTACCTTTCGAGTTCACAGACTCAGATTTCCAACTAGACAAAGATTTTCGTAAGGCTACCTCAGAATATATGTTTACTTTAGGAGGTGGAGCTATTAGTTGGACGAGTATCAAGCATTCCTGCATTGATGATTTCACCATAGAAGCCGAGTACGTGGCAGTTTCTGAAGCAACTAAGGAGGCCATTTGGCTCAAGAACTTTATGTTGGATCTAGATGTGGTATCTTCTGTTTAATCGGCTATTACATTTTATTGTGACAACAATGGAGCAGCTGCAAACTCGAAGGAGCCGAGAGTCCATAAGAAAGGAAAACATATTGAGCGTAAGTATTACCTGATACGAAAAATTGTATAGAAGGGTGATGTTGCTGTGACCAAGACTGCATCATGAGACAACCTTGCAGATTTTTTTACAAAGAGTTTACTGTGTGAGACTTTTGATAGTTATGTAGAAGGGGAGGAGAGTCAGATGTATAGCAGCATGATTTTGAGTATAAATTGGGAGATTGTTAGGGTTGTATACAAAAAATCATGTATTTTATTTAGTTTTAGTATTTAATTTTGTTTTAATAAAATAATTGTTTTATGCAAATCTTAGTGAGCAATGTATGCAATATTATTTCTTTAATGTTATGTATGGATGCCTTTTATTCTGTACTGTATTTAATCTGGTGTATAGCGTACGACTTGTATACAGAAGACCAGATTATAGGTTCTTGCAGAATATAAATTGTTGTTTATAGTTTAGATGGAATTGGATAAACTATCGGTACGACTGTAGCACAGAGTTTTAGCTGGATTATCTTGGTTATCGAAACATATAATAGCGTCGTCTATTATTCTGACTCGCTGTGATAGTACACTTTGTGTATATTGAACCTAACCACATTGGGTAATTAATTTCATACTGACTATATAAATTAATTTACATCCAAAGGTTATTATTATGAGTGCTTATACTCTTAATTTCGAAATAATTACTATTTGCGTATATTTGATTTTCGTTGTTTTGATTCATTAGATGGTGCGATCTTTTATAGGTCGATAGTCCCGATGATTTAGATAGCGGTATTAATTACATGGTGAATATTAATTATTGACGGAATTCACGTCTCAATTGTTCAGAATTGACGATACCCCCTTAAGGAAGCTTATAGGTTTTGACCAAGCCAAACCCTACAAGTGGATTTGATTATCTGGCGGTCAAATGATTTAAGCGAAAGGGTTTAAGGAAATTTAAAGATGCCGATTGAATTAAATTGTCGGTAATTAAATTTAATAGGCGATATTGAGAATCTTAACGTGCGGAGATGAGTTAAGCATTTAATAACAGAAGCTCAATGCAAATTGGTCTCGAGATTATAGCTAAAAGTGCAGTTACTGTTCTTTAGTGGTATGAACTGTAATTTAGTATTTTATGAAAATTGTAAAAATTGCTGAGAGGTTTGCATATTTGCAGAAATCGCTAGATGGGTATCTGAGTTACACTAGAAGCCTATGTCATAATTACTTCACAGGTCCCTACTGTAGTCCTATAAATATGCGGTTAGGCTGAACCAAATTCATAAGTTATTTTTCAAAATTAAGGTTGTCCAGATTCTGTCGATTTCAGTTCTCAAATGATGTAGCCCACACTATGTTTGGGAATCGTATCAAAAATACAGTAGAAGGCCTGATGAATGCTTCAACTTGGAAAATTAAAGTTCGTAATTGGAGAATCGACCAAAAGGTATTCATCAAAATTAACTGTGGTGGCATGAATTTTATTTTTGATCGTTCGACATCAAATTTTTTTTATTTGGAGCCTGTTTCGGCGATTGTCTATCCAGTTTTTGTTTTAAAACAAATCGTTTACAAATCAAAGATTTTGGTAGTTTTTCTCTAGTAATCCTAGGGACGGATTGGCTAAGGACGGATTGACTGACCACCTATTGTGCCTATATTGATCGTGATCAACGGAGGGTATCGATTTGTACGCGTGAAGGTGATTGTTTTTGTTTCGTGGGCGATTGGGACGAGGGTTTAGTGTCCATGCCCGGTATTATGCCAAATCGAGGAAATCTGGGATTCCTCTTTTCTGCTCTCGTGTTAGATGAGGCGGTTAAGGTTAGAGGAGAGTTTCTCTCTGTGGTTTATGACTATCTAGATGTCTTTTTAGACGATCTATTGTAGTTACTATCGAGTCGTGAGGTAGATTTTTCTATCGATCTTGTTCTGGGAGTCGCTCCTATTTCGATGTCATCTTATCGTTTTGCATCGGTTGAGTTGACAGAGCTCAAGGTACAGCTTCAGGAATTGCTCAACAAGGGGTTTGTACGTACGAGTATGTCACTGTGGGGAGCCTCGACTTTGTTTGCTGAAAAGAAGGATAGATTCTGGAGGTTGTGTATTGACTACCAAAAGTTGAATTAAGTAACGGCGTAAAACAAGTATCTTATGCCGAGAATTTATGATTTGTTTGATCAACTAAAGGGTTCAAGTTATTTTTCGAAGATTGACTTGGGGTCACAATTTCACCAGTTGAGGATTAGAGACGAGGACGTAACGAAGATCGCCTTCCGGACTCGTTATGGTCACTATGTGTTTTTTGTTATGCCGTTTGGTCTAACGAACACCCCTGCGATGTTCATGGACTTGATGAACCTCATATTCCACTCATATCTGGACAATTTTATAGTTGTATTCGTAGATGATATTCTTATCTACTTACATTCGAGAGAGACACATGAAGAGCATCTCTGTATTGTGTTACAGCTTTTGAGGGAGCACCGACTATATGCGAAATATGAAAAGTGTGAATTTTGGATATCCGAGGTAAAGTTTCTTGGATACGTGGTGTTGGGCGAGAGAGTGTCTGTGGAATCTTTGAAGAGTAATGCAGTGATGGATTGGGAACAACCGAAGAATGTGTTTGAAATCTGCAGTTTTCTGGGTTTGGTTGGCTATTATCAACGACTCGTGAAGAATTTTTCTAAACTTGCAATGCTAATGACTCGCCTTACACGGAAGGGAGTCAAGTTCACTTGAAGTGAGGTTAGTGAGATATCATTTCAAGAACTGAAAAAGAGAACGATGACTGCACCAATGTAAGTTATTCTAGAACGAGGTTTGGGTTATACAATCTATTGTGATACTTTGCATCACGGTTTAGGTTGTGTCTTGATGCAGGGTAAAGTTGTTGCTTATGGATCTTGGTAATTGAAGACTCGTGAACGGAATTACCCGACACACAATTTGGAGTTAGCAGTCGTGGTTTGGCTTGAAGACTTGGCGGCATTATCTTTATAGTGAGCATTTTTAGGTTTTTTCCGATCACAAGAGTTTAAAATATTTTTTTCTCAGAAGGACTTAAATCTACCCCTGCGATGGTGGATGGAGTTATTGAAAAACTATGATTTTGATCTGCAGTATCATCCCGGGAAAGCTAATGTTGTGACCGATGCTCTTAGTAGGAGACTCATGGTGTTCTAGCTTCTGTTGCAATGCGATTACGAGACATGCTTGGGGGGATCAGGAAGAATGATTAGCATATCGAAGAGACGAAGATGGGTGCTACGTTGTTCTCTGTGGTTTCACCGCCCATGTTCTAGTGGCCCAATAGATAGATCAAGAAGCTCAGATGCTATGGGATCGTGTTGCTATTGTGAATGACACTACGAGATGGGTTGTGAGCCCGGATCAGAGTTTACGATTGACTGGGAGAGTATTTGTGCCAGAATCATGCCAGAGCGATGTGTTACATAATTTCAACCATTCTCATCTTGCAGTACATCACGGCTAACGCCATAAATTTTGGTGGAAGGGAATGAAGAGGGATGCGATTCAGTTTGTCGCTTGATGCCTCACCTGTCAGCAAGTGAAGGCGGAACATTAGAGGCTAGCAGGATTACTTCAGCTGCTATCTGTATTAGAGTGGAGGTCAGAGAATATCACGATAAATTTTATATTAGGACTTCCTAGATTGCCTAAAGGGCACGACACTGTCTGGGTTGTGGTTTACAGGCTGATGAAGTCTGCTCATTTTCTTCCTGTTCAGGTGAAGGACTCTGTGGACAAGTTAAGTGGACTATATGTTAATGAGATTGTTTGGTTACATGGGATGTCTGTATCTATTGTTTCAAACCGAGACATGCGCTTACCTCGCGCTTTTTGCAGAGTCTTCAGGTAGCATTGGGGACAGATCTATGATTCAGCACTACTTTTCATCCTCATATGGACGGACAGTCTGAGCGTACTATACAGTTCTTGGAGGATATGTTGATAGCTTATGTGCTTTATTTTTGGGGTTCTTGGGAGGATCACCTATCGTTGGCAGAGTTTGCGTATAATAACAGTTATTAGTCCAGTATTGGGATGACACCTTTTGAGGCTTTGTATGATAGGTCGTGTAGATCTCTGGTGTGTTAGACCGAGGTTGGAGAGGCAGCAGTTTTAGGACCCGTCTTGGTGTGGGAAACGACGGAGAAGATCTCGATGATTCGCCAACGTTTGATGATGGCCTAAAGTCGTCAGAAGAACTACGCCAATCAGAGGAGAATGCCTTTGGAGTTTGAGGTGGGGGATCATGTGTTTCTGAAAGTCTTGCCATGCTGAGGTTTAATGAGATTTGGTCGTAGCGAGAAGCTATCACCATGTTTTATTGGACAGTTCAAGTTCCTTAAAAGGATCAGAAATGTGGCATACCATCTGGCTTTACCTCATCAGTTGGCATACCTCCTCAATTGGCATCTGTGCATAACATATTTCATATTTTCATGCTTTGGAAGTACGAGCCTAACCGATCACATGTGCTGGATTGGGCTGAGTTACGAGTGGATGAGGATGCTACTTATGAGGAGCGACCCGTGAGGATCGTGGACACGAAGGAGCAAGTGTTGAGAGAGAGGACCATTGCTTATGTCAAGGTTATGTGGCTTTATCACAGAGTCAAGGAAGCGATGTAGGAGCTTGAAGCCGATGCTCGTTCTAGATATCCAGATTTGTTTGCTTTGTGACATGGTAGTGAATTTTTGGGGCAAAATTCCTTTAAGGGGGAGAGTTGTGCGACCTAGTTCTGTTTTATTTTCATATGGTTTGTTCGATGTGTTGGTTATTGTTTTAGTCGTTATAAAAACATTTTTTTTATATGTCATGCATGCACGGGTTTGGTCCTGCTTCTTTATTCGGATTTTTACCCAGCCATGGTCACTCAAGCGATTCTCTATTCGCTCGAGTGGGCCTGTGACCGTGAGTGGGTTTGCTCGAGCGAATCTCTGTTCACTCGAGGGGTAGGTAGCTGAGCGTTGGGTCGGTGGGGGACTGCTCGAGTGGATCTCTATGCTTTCGAGTAGACAACCACGTGTGAAATTTTTATAAAATACCCAATGCTTTGATTTGTTGAACCAAAACTTCTTTTGTAAGTTTCCTTCTCGCTCTCTACTAAGAACTCTCAAAACCTCTACTTTCTCTCTGCTGTTGCTTTCAAGACAACTTTTAATGCAAGTTGACTAGTTCTTGACGAGTACAGATGGAGGCTGACGCTAAATATGATGCAAGTTTTGATGATCTCACGCAACATAATCTACGCATTGAAGAAGATATAAGAAATGGACGAGAAAGATCGATTGAAAATTAACTTAGAGGATATAACATTTGGATCGGCTAAAGAATTGTAGCGACTAGGTATATTTTTTATTTATTTATTATTTTAACGTAATCAAGATTATCAGAAATGATTTGTGATGATTAATAATAAGTATTGTACATGTTTGGTGTGAGTTGGGACTCTAGAATAAAAAGTTGTGATTAATTATGTGGTGTTCGAACATTTTAAGTAAGTTATTTAAAGTTAATCAAAATTTATTTGGAAGGATAGTAGTGGCTAAGCTTTTATATATATATATGTATACTTATTTTTTTATTAATTGTTAGATTTAGAATTTGGAAAATTCTGGAACCTTTGAGAATGGCAGAAAAAGAAAGCAAAAATAATAAGAAGAAAACTCAAACTTTTTCATGTGCCGCATGTCCCACCTCGACATCTTCTCCTCTTCTTTTCTGTCAGATTATTTTTCTTCCATGGGAGAGGAATATCAAGATTGGAGAAGGAAATCAAAAAAAAAAAAAAAAGCGAGAGAAGATAATTAGTTTCGAATAGGGCCTGCCCCATCCTGCGCGTGCATCTCTTCTCCTCACATTCTTCTGTGTTCAGCTAAACTGCCATGGAAGAGAGCTTCGAGCTCCCACCTTGTTCTCTCTCTGCAAAACTGATCCTTCATACACCAAAATCAGATGGCGTCGACTCAGATTCGAGACATCCTCAACAAGATCATCACGTTTGAACCATCAAGAAGTAAATTCCAAGAAGGGGTCGAATCCTAGGGTCTTCAATCTGTGGCGAAAATTTGAAATTAGGGACTCTATGAGGTAGATATTCAAGACTACACAAAAAGGGGATACTGAAACCACCATAGCTGCAGGTTACGTCTTGTTCTTTGTCGTGATTTTTTTTCCTTTCATATAAAAGTTTGATTAATACTCCTCTCTTTTCGATTGAAGAGTTTGAACATGAAATTGAAAGTCACAAAAGGAGGATCAAAGCTCTAATCCACAAGAAGAGCAAAAACCACAAGTGCCAAAACTGTAGGTTGGAGAAATCAATAGAGTCTCTAGGCACTGGAGTAGATTAAGGTAGGATTTTGACTAAATTTGGTGTTTTGATATGATTTGGGTTGGGAAAAAAAGTCCATTTAAGCTTGAATGGCTTAACCGATTAAGTAAAATACCAACAAACTTTGAGGCTTGTTAAGTTAGATTCATGTGAATTGGATGCTAAGGTGATGTTACATGTTCTAATGAAAAGATTAAAACAATATAACTTCATTGTTGTGGATGAGAGCGTCAAAAGCATTAATTTAGTTCACTAGTTCATCATAGATTTGAGTAATCTTCATAATGAGTTGGAATTGTTGTTTAATTTATGGAATCGGAGACTAAAATTGGATGAATGGAGTAAGGAGCTAATAATGGAGTGTTGGAACTATGTAATTTACTAAATTGAGAGTTGAAGAATAGATTCTTGGGTAATGGCAACATTTAGAATTCAATGAGATTATATTTTATAAGAGTAATTGAAATGTTTTAGCTTCGTGCAGAATGGAGCAAAAAGGCGTTCTTATGGGTTTTAATTTTTAATCTTATTGAGTTGTGATGGAAAAGTAACTTTTATGGTCAAGTTGGGAAACTTTGAACATTATTCAATGTTTATTAAATTCATAGTTAATTGACTCGAGTTTGTTGTATAATATAGTTGTCTAAATCTAAGGGTGGTGAAACGCTGGGAGATAAAATTGGAACTATTTTTAAGTGGTCTAAACTTTGAAAACTTACTAATTTGGGAAGCTTGAGTTTAAATTCACGAACCGATGGGTGAATTAGTAACAACTCGATAAGGGGATTAAAATGGGGCTTTGAATAGTTGTTGGAGTCATGAAATTTAAAAATTTGTAAAATGTGAACCAAATTGATAGTTGGAATAATTCATTTGGGGAGGTTGACATAAAAACTCATGTTTAAGTTAACTAAAAACCACGACTAAGAAGGGTGTGAGCTCAAGTCTTGGAACTTAATGTATAAATTGGATGTAGACACATTTGATTATGATATAATAATGTGAAATTGTAAAGGGGATTAATGAAGGATAAATTAGTGAATAGTGGGTAAGACTTAGAACTTAGTATGGTGTTGAAGTGTTGATTTAAATACTTTGAATCCTAGTTTTCTTTGGAAGCTTGAGTTGTGAACTTATTTCCAGTCCTTGAGTTAATGGATGGACTCTTGCACTCATATATAATGTGATTAAGTAGGATTCTTAGAGATTGGTTGGAACCTCATTAACTAGTTGAATTGTGAATTGAATTGATAGTTCAATTGGTAATTTGGGCTTTGTAAGTGAATTAATTATGAGATCATAATGGAATGCCTAATCAAATTGGTTGAATTTAAATTAGACTTCATAGAAGATGGATTAGGGTGATTTGTTGGTTTAATAATTGTATGTTAAGTTTATAATCTAATCAAGTAAAATGAATATATTGATGAAACTTTTAATATATTCGTGGTTTATTTATTTGAATCAGATTGGGTTGGCTTGGGTTTGTTAAAGAAAAAAAAAAGGCGAATGTTGAATATAAGGTTTATGAACACTAATGTAAGTCTTCAGAGTTGATAAAAGATGAGTTATAGTTGAAATTCTAACCAAAGGAAATGATGTGAAGATAAATTGTTAATGAACTCTTGTTGATGCTATGGAGTGATTCATCATAGGATGAACAAGATTAATAGATTTGAACGTATTTATCGAGTAGTTTAGTAAGTGGACTACTAAGGAAAGTGACCGGAATTAGTAAAGAATACATTGCATAAAAAATGTGAATTTATGATACACTCTTAGTGTTGTGATGTAAATTTATGATGTAATAGAAAAATTGTGGCAAATTTTGAGATTCTTAATCCCCTCATGGTTCACTAATTAAATTTCATAATCCGTGGGTTTGATTTATTGAAATTGCGTAAATTGTTGAAATTGGAACTCATGAATATTTGTTTAAATTTTGTGATTGAAGGAACTAAGAGTTTGTGATTAAATAAATGACTAAAATGAAATGATTTGAAGTTAATTGATGAAAAGAAGATTACGGTAAATTCATATTTAAAATTTTACTTGTTAAATTAAACATCAAAATCATATGAGGGATTGATGTGTGGATGGTTATATGTATATGTGTATGAGTTGTGATTAATGTTGGTACAGTGAATAATGATATGGTTAATCGAATATTGAACCGATGATGGTTGAAGTGAATATGATAAGTTGGGCTTGATTAGCTCCGCGGTGAAAGACCGAAAACTTACACAAGTTGGGTGCTCTACCCATCGGATTAGCTCCCGAAAAGGTGTGTTATAAAACAAATTATTATCCAATGGCTTCACGTAACCTATTGGGGAAATAGGGAGAGATTTCTATAAGCTGCACCCGACGCCGATTTAATATGGGATTAATCATATGAAATGAAAATGTGAATAACATATGGATGAATTGGAAAAAAAGATAACGAGAGAATATTGTACTAATGAAAAAGAAAATAGAAGGATAGAAATGAAAATTTAATAGATAAATAAGACACTGAAGTGAGTTTAACGATAATAGAAGGTTGGAATAATTAACAGATGAACTAAGTGGAAAAGTTAGTAAATTTGAAGCTAAGGAATCAAAATGAAATCATCATATCTTTGAAGTTTATATTAACTGGACGTGTATGTGAATTGTGAAATAAGTAAAAAGGATCAATGAAAGTGATTGCATAATATCCTGCTCATCCATACCTCACAAATCATGCATAGCACTTATTTTAGTTTTTATCCCACGAGTTTCGGCTCACGTTTGTTGGTTGCATTTTTTTTTTTACAGGTTCTAATAATCCAGAGAAGGCGTAAGAAATGTCTAGATTGCTATATAAGTCTCGTAGAAGAAAAGATTAAAATTTATGTTTGAAGTTGATTTATGAATTTACTGTGTTTTGTAAAAGTATAATAAAGTACGCCTTTGTAATTGAAATATGTATATCATGTAATGTATGAAATTGATGGAAACTTAGAATGCCCCGTGCATAAACATTTCTAGATTTTGTGTTTGAGAATTTGAAAGCAAATATGAACTTTTATGGATGAATGACATAATTTGATACTAGTATGTGATGGTCATATGAAAGTATTAGAATGAATTTCAAGTTTATGGAATGTTTAGATAATCGTTTGATCGTATACTTTTATAAGTTATAAGAAATGACTTACGATGAAATGCATGAATGTTTACATAGTTTTATGGGATTTCCTTTGAAATATGAATGCAGTGTTAATGAATGGTGAATGCTAGTCATTAAATAGTTTTTGAACTGTGATTGGGAGTTGAGATCCAGACTGAGCCTAAGTATACATTGTTGTTTGAATTTAACAGGCTTTCAGAAATTTGGAATAGTCCCAAAAACGAAGGAGGTTCTGTCGAAATTTTTAAGAATTATACTTGGAATATTTTTGAAATTTTAGAAAGGAACTTTTAAAACAAATTAAATTCAAGTGTTTTTCTTTAAAGAAGGTTTTAACCATAAATTGGGTTTTATACAATGAAGTCTCCTCAGTGATTCTATAAAGTTGGGTTATCAAATGGGATTGACGTGCCTCGGAGTCGGGGGCGTGACAGAATGGTATCAGAGTTCTATGTTCGCATACCTATGAGCTGTGGGTGATGATGAGATTTGTGTGTGATTTGTTTGATGATTATTAGCACTACTACACGGCATGAATTGTGTGCTTATATGAGTTTGCGACTGAATTATCTTGCGCGTGTTGTATTTATGTGTGCATTGTGGTTGATTTTTGGGAGTGATATGACTTGCCTTTGGGCGTCCTATTAATTATTCTGAGGTTCGAAATAGAAAAGCGTTTGGACGATATTCTTTTTATGAGAAATTTGAATTAGTTACCTGAATTGGCGTGTCCTTTCTAAAGGTTCATCTCGGTATGTGAATGTTTGTTGGTGTGATGTTTTTCGATTGTGACCTATGTGTTAGGTGTTTATTGAATATTAGGGATTTAAAGAAAGTTTATAAATATCCTGGGTGGAGAAAGAGTTAGATTGAATTTAATATTGCTGGGTTTATAGTTCCTATTACAAGAAAGTTATGACTATTAGGTTGGAGTTAAGCCGTAGCTATGATGTGATATGAGTCGGGGTTGATGGTTAGAGATTTGAACTTAGCAGCTAAGAGTTGATCATTTTAGTGTGTAATACGACAATTAAATCATGGTGTTAGTAGAGCACGAAAATAGTTAAGTCTTTTGTTATGTTTGTTGGTGGACCTTGTTTTAAAGTTGGGTATCTGGAGAAGGAATAGACGAGGGAGTGATAAGAATGAACCTTGAGCATTTTGAAAGCTTGAACATAAGTGATCGTTGGGCAATCTAATATTTGTAACTACGGAAGTGTTTAAAAGATTAATATAGGAGTCAAGGATACGATTTCTCTTTTCGGGAATAGTATCCCTTTGCGATTTTGATATTCTGCGTCTCTACAAGTCTTCAAAACCAAAAGAAAAAGCACTTCGCTCTCACGCATGTTAGTAAAGTCAGTTATTCGCCTTATCCTTAGATTACGTTTCACATATCCTTAGAATATATTTCATGTATTTGTAGGGTTTGACTTTCGACATTCTGAACCTAGACTATATTTTATGTATCTCTATGATTCGACTTTTGATATTTTAAACCTAAACTATTTTCACATATTCATAGGGTTTGATTTTAAAAATTTCAGACCTAGACTATGTTTCACGCATCCCTAGGGTTTAACTTTTGATATTTTAGACTTAAACTATGTTTCACGAATCCTTAGGGTTTGACTTTAATGTTTTTTGGCATTATTTGTTTTACAAGACTTTTATTTTTTTTTGGTTTTGGCATTCTTTGTGTTGCAACCAATAACTTTTTCCTTTTGCAAAATGGAGAGTACATCTAGGCTATCGGTGGTTCAGAAAAGGCCTCGAAATGGTACAGAGCTCTCTCCCATACAGAGTCGTGATATTTTAGACCGAACGGGTTGCATTAGATTCAACCATTTTCTAGATACCTCTAGCAATGTTTGAGTACAGATGATAGTGCAGGCTGAGAAGTGGTGGGACACCACCAACTCCTTCCACTTTTCTAGTTTCAAGGTAACGTTGACGCATATTGACTTAGCCATGATTATCAAGGTCTAGGTCGGCAGAGACCCCATCACTTTTGATCACGACATCCACTGTAACCTTGAGGCATTGGCATACTTTCTAGATATGGTGCCTCTGATGACGGATACAGAATGGTTTCGTTGCTCTTGGTTCTTCGAGCATTATAAATACTTCAAGTGTGCTAAGCCTCATCATCTCGAGTAGCTGACATGTGCCTTCCTCCTTTAAATATTATGTATCTCCTTATTTTCTAACAAGGAGAATATTGTCCATCTTCAATATTTGTGAGTTATGCACAACGTGGATCTGATCGGGCCTTGCACTAGGGTGGCACTGAACTAGCGACCTTATACAGCTACATGAAGACTATCACTCGAGTTTCAGAAGAGATAAGCATATCCAGGTACTTGAGGGTCTAGGAAGTAAAAGATAATTTATTTTAATTTCCTTTATTCCTAGGTCTATGTTTCTACCTCTTGCTTATATGTACTCATTTTAGTTATTTCAACTCTAGAGTTACGAGTTTCTCAAGATACATGTCTCGTTCGAACAGCTACACGGACCATTTAGTGATTCCCTAGGGTATGAGGTAGACGAGGAGGTACAAGGGAGAAAAGTAGGTAGCAAGGACCTCGAAGGCTTCCGTCTCTTCCTTAACAGGCTTAGCCTTGATTATGTATCACGTGTCTCCTACTTTTCCTTTATCTATGGTTATTTTGCGCTTATCGACAAAAAAATCACCTTTTACATGCGAATTGGGTGTTTGAACTTGGATAGAGGAGAAAGCAAGGCAGATCTAATGAGGAGCAATAGCGTTGCCATTACAAGGGTGCTACTTGAGGGACCATTCTATCGAGAGTGGTACCTTAGAGTAAGAGAGTGGTCTAACAATAGCTCGAGTATAACCACTTCCGCAACTGAAGGTGTCCTCCCACTAGGATGTGCCACATCGATTCCTTGGGCTTTCCTGACAACATGGTTGATACCATTGAGATCACGGTGTCGTCCCTACTGGAGTTGGACAATGACTACTTAAAGTTTTCTTAAGCAAGGATGATATTCCCCTACTAGAGTTGGATGGTAACTGCTCAAAGTTTGGCGGGCAAGGTTAATGGGCCCCTTTTGACCCAAACTGGTTTAAAAAAGAGATCCCCCGGCTTTAACAACACCACTAGACCTTTAGGTCTGCTTGAGATTGCTTAGAAGGTAGGCACGTTTGTGATGCGGCTCATTGATATCATTGTGATTCACCAGCCTCAAAGGCAAGAGTTTTAATCCCTACCAATGTTCAACAGATCTGATTCTTCCTCTATTCTCTCATCCTTATTTCTTTACTATTCTTTCTTTATGAAGCTCTTCTTTATCCCCTTGAAGATTGCTCGGGAGGTGGGCCGATCATTTTCTTTTGGTGATTTCAAGCCTCTAAAATCTAGTGCATCAACAGGATGCGGCCTTGCGAGCGGCTAGGGTTCCATTCGTCCCTTTGGTCACATAGTTGGTGAGTCTTTTTCTTCATTTCTTCATTTTGACTATTAGGTTTATATATGTTTCTTTATTTATCCCTTTAACAGCTGCGACTCCATGGTCATGATCTGGTGATACGTTGTGGTCATCGCAGCTTAGAAGCGTCTTCTACTCAAGTGTTTGCTTCTATCGCCCAAGGGATATTGAGGACCCGGCACCCTTTGAGTATGACGAAGAAGATAATGATGATGAAGGTGAATGGATTGAGGCGTGTGAGGCGTTGACAAGATTGAGAGATTTTTTCCCCTTTTCTTTTTCAGTATTTTGTTCAGATACATTCCTTGGGAATGTGTGCCCCTTTTGATTTACTCATACATTTGATGATGGGCCACAATGCTCTTTTGTTACACTTGTTGAGCCTCTATGCCCCTTTTATTTGGATGGATGAATGCTTCTATCTTTTCTATAAAATCATCTTTTTCTTTGTAGTATAATTGCCTCTTAGATGCATTAAATGAAATATATATATAGAGATTTCTAAAAAATATAATTTTGTCATAAATAAATAAATAGTGTTAGTCCTAGGCAACTCAAGAGAGGGAGTGAATTAGGTTTTAAAATAATAATAACTATTTTAAAAACATTTTTCAAAATCTTTTCATTTCACAAGCAAATATGACAGATATTAAAGTAATAAGAAAATTAAAGAGGTTAAGGAGAGAAAGTATGAACTACACCACAAGAGTTATAGTGGTTTGACTTTTTCTAAGCCTACGTTCACTCCTCAAAACTCCCCTTGAGAATTTGCACTATGATCGAATGTTTGACAGGCGTATTCAAGAAGTTTTTAGAAAATAATCTCCTATTTTTTCTAAACTCTCTTGAGCCCTTTTTTAAGAAGTTCACTCAATCTCTTAAAGGATCAAGGGTAACTCACCATCTTTTACAATAAATGTGAGGGAATCAATTATTCACTAACTAACACTCTTTACAAATGATTAGAAAAAATGAGCTAAAAGTGTGTGAGAATTGGATGGAGGTGTAAATGAACAGTTAATGCTTCTTGAAGATTTGAAGCTTTAAATTCAAGCAATAGAACAATGTCCAGATTTTTGAAATTCTAAAAATTAACTTCTTATATAGCCATCTGAAGTAATGACCGTTGATGGATTGGTAGAGACAATTAATGCTTTGAAACAGTATTGTTAGAACCACCGCGATATTTGAATTTCATCGCGACTGTCGACGCAAAACACTTTGGGATCGACACGAAATATCTAGGACTTGGTTCTTCAAGTGATTGTGTCGACTCAGTTCTTCGTTGGTGTCGACTCATGCATTACTTTAGTTTTTTCAGTTAAGACCTTGGTGTCGACTCATATCTTCATTGGTGTCAATTTTTTTATCAGATCAGCTACTGCAATTTCAGTGTGACTCAAAAGCGTTGTGCTGTTGACCCTTGAAATTACAGTCAGCCTCAGGACTTTTGGAGTTAACTCATCTTCGTTTTGGTACCGACCCATTTCTTTTTAGTATTGACTCATTTTGTTTCCCAAAGGGTATCTAGGTGTCGACTCATGTGACTTTGATATCAACTTGTAGAACCCAAAATCTGGATCTCGAAGGATCATTTAGTGTTGACTCAAAACACTTTTAATGCCAACCCAAAATGAATCCCACAAAGGGACTGAGGTGTCGACCCATTTTTCATTGGTGTCGACTCAATGTGGATACCGATCCAATACTGAAAGTATCGACCCAAATTCATTTGGTGTCTACTCATTTGAGTTCCTGAAACATCTTAAGCAAAGTAGTTAAGGTGTAGACCCTAAACTTCAATGATGTCGACACAGTTCAGAATTTAAAGCGTGCTTTACCTTATGGTATCGACTCAATTATCAATTGGTATCGACAAAAAATATTTTTTCAAGAACACTGAGTGTCAATTAATTTGATGCAAAATGTCAGCACAAATAGTATAAGGTGTCGACTCATTTGTCACGTAGTGTCAACACTTACTTTTTTAAAAATAATTAAAAATAATTTTTTTAATTAAGAAAATGAATTATAAAAATCATCAAAATATAATTAAAAAGTCATGGGGCTAATAATCTCTCATTTTTTAATGATTACAACAATTTTTTAGATATCACTTTAAAAAGATTTTGGATAATGATTCTCCCCTTACCTCTATACCTTAAGCAAGATGTGCAAACTTAACAAGGAGACATTCAACAGTTCATATGTAGCATTAATCAACACATGATTTTCAACAAATTGGCTTACTGAATTATCATCAGTTGAATTATCAAAAAAACATAATTTCTCAACATTCAATAGTTACGAAAATTTATCATTCATTCCATATTAGGCCATCCAATCAACACATTTAGCATAAAGCAGCTTATAACAATGTCATAATAAAAGCTAAGTAACATTTATATAAAAACTGAGATTTCCCATTGATGAACACAAAACATTGTAATCTAAACAACAACATATATTTGTTTTCAAAAACAACCAACAACCATCATATGTAAGTTTTCAACCATTCACAAACATTCACACAAATATAAAACAAAAATGTATATATTAATGGTACATCTTCTCCTTCAATAATTAAAAAAAACTTCAATCTTCTTGATCTTCTTCTTTTTCTTCTCTTTGTTCTCCTTTTGTTCTTCTTTTTCCTTGGTTTTCTCTTCTCCCCATTTGAAATCATCAAAAGTCATCCATTTGTTTCTTGAAGGCTTTCTTCTTTTCTTGCTTATTCTTCGTTTCATATGCATTTGCCTTTGAAGTGGCTGCTCTTTCATCTTTCTTCTCTACAACTTCCATGGCTACAAATGTGGCTGCTAATGCTATGTCTGCCTCACGTTGCTACCAAGCAACTTTCTCTTCTTTCGTTTTCTTGTGCTTGAATTGCTTGGCCAATGCTTCTTTGATCCATGTCAGATGCTCTTCCACCTTCCTGGAGTTCTATTGGACAGCAAGAACTATGCCTTCGTCATATTCTTTCTGGACTTACTGGAGAATGTCAAGGTTAGCATCCACAATGACATCAACACTCTTCTTCACCTTTTTGCTGAGAGACTTGCCAGCGTCGTAGGCTTACTCTACATCTATCCTCAGAATCCCAGTAATCTTCCTAAGGCTTGTGATAGAGTCAGAAATAGAGGGCACTTTACAACCAATGTCGTAAAAGTCCGCATCAACTTTCCCACGAAGGGATGCCAGAGAAGAGGTCAAACCCTTAACAAGGGTGACAAGCTGAGCATATTGCTAAGAAGATGATCCAACTAGAGGAGCAGAGGAAGAAGCAATAGCAGGGGGAGAGGGAAGAGGAACAGATGAGGAGGAGGGACCAGGAATGTTTGTCCTAAAAAGAGGAGGAGTAGGGGAGCTAGAATCAAAAGGTATGGGGGAGATGGCAAGACCAGAAGGGGGAGAGGAGTCCTACTAGATGATGGTTAGACAAGAGAGGGGGAAGCAAGACTACCACCATAAGTGGTCCATACACCATTAATAAAAGAAATCAACATATGTTTTAAAGTAGTTTTTCCATAGAGGTCATGTTTCGAAAAAGGGATGCCATTTTCAGAGGTGAAAGCAACACCAAAGTGTTGAAAGACCTTGGTTAGGTAGATAGCATAAAGAAGAGAGGAGTTGGACATGGAGTGTGACTGTAACATATCAGAAATAAAAAGATAGCCGAGATTAAGTTTTCGGTCCTCAAGAATGCACCACATGAATGTAAAAAACATCTCCAAACTTTTCAGATTGAGGCAAAAAGATATAGTTGACAAAATGATGCAGAATTCGCATATTGGGTTTCAACGAATTGGCCTCAAGAGGCTTGGAAAGATCAACAACATCAACAACAAAGATCTATTTCACCGCGTCATGAGAAAAAAAAACCTTCGACGATTTTCTTCTTCAATTTGTAGGAACCATAGAGTCGACCCTCAATAATACCAAAAATCTGATTGAGGATCTTAGAAGTCAAGGTAATGTCTACATTGTTCACCAAAGTGGTGATGTTGTTGTTAGAGGGGTCAGTGATCTTGAAGTGTGCATAGAAAAGTTTTACAAGTGTGGGATAGTAGTGATCACAGATTTGGAGCAAGTTCATCCAACCGAGGTCAGTGAACCACTTGGAGAATTTCATATAAATGGAATTGAAAAATTAAAAATCAATCCACGGATTACCTTGCGAGTTGCAAAAAAGGAGAAGTACAAATTCTTGCACTTGGAGCACTAAAACTTCAGTAATGGGTCAATTCCATCGATGGTTGACGGTCTAGCTTTGCTGGTCTTTGATTTCTTTTGCTTTGTCACCCTAGGACTTGGTGGTTTGTCGTCGGGACATTTGCTACCCTTGCCCATCGTCCTTGCTGGCATCATTGGTGAGGGAAGGAGGGGAAGAGATGAAGAGAAATGGTGAGGGGAAGTCGATTCTAGGGTTTGTAGAGGGATAAAGTGAAGAAGGGAGACAAACGGTTATGTTTTTGGAGACAAAAGAGCTTGAGCGCGAAAAAGGAAAAATCGCTTATATATAAACTCCATGAAATGTGTCGACACAAAACTCATTAGAGTCGACACTTTTCACGCGAGACATGGGGTGTTCAAAAATAAAAATTGTGTTAACATGTTTTAACATGGTGTCGACACTTTCGGTTCATTAAGTCGACACTCTTTACATGCGAGTTGACTCAAATTTTATCGAGAGTAAGAATTCGAATCGAGTCAACACTACATAGCTGAAATCGACACTTTTATCAAAATAAGTCGATACTATATAGCTTTTGAGTCAACTCTTTCACACACGTGTCGACCCATTTTATCATTGAGTCGACACTTTTCACACATCAACATAAAGTGTGAAAAGCATTTGACATACACTAAACAGGCGTGGTTAGTATGGCATTTTAACATCAATTTGGAGCACATAGCATACCCAGTTCTCTGATGAAATAACACTGTGAGACCCTGACCCATTTTAATTTTTGCGACGTTTCAACGTGTTGTTTATTATTTTTACAATTGCATGTTTATGTGCGTTTTATGCATGTTCGAGTTTAGAAATGCATATTGGGCTGGAAACCAGGACCGTTGGGTGTTGTGGTGTGAGGGTTTAAAAAAAGAAGAAGATATTTTCATGGCCTATAAATATCTTGCTTTTGATATTTTGGTGGAGATATTTTTCAAAGCTTAGAGGCTAAGTTTCCTTTTCTAAACAAACAAAAATCTCTGTCTTCTCTCTAGATTTTCTTGGGGCCCCGGCTTTGTTTTTGACGATCGAGTAATGGATCCTTGCTATCAGCATCGAGGGCTACGCGTTCATCTGGACGAAATTTTTTTTCGACGAAGTTCGTTTTTTACGGAGTTCAAGGCGTCGAGTTTTTAACTCAATGAGGTAGGATCCTAGACTATTTTGTCTTTAAAGGGCGCTACGCGCAATTATATGTGTTTTTACCGTTTAAAAATGAATGAAAAGTTGGTTTATTTTTGAAAAGTTGGATTTTGGGTTCAAAATCACTTTTGGGTTGATTTCGGTTGGAGGAAAAAGGGGTTTGAGGCTTTCCTTTCGATGTACCTTTGTTGTTTCGGGCTTGTGTATGCCCGTGGGTTGTTAAAGGAGTGTTTGGATTGTTTAATTTGAGGCTGAGAAGCTTTTTTCGGCGTTTGCGTTTGTTTTTTACCATCGCCCGTAGCTTGTTCTAAAATTTCAAAAATTTAGGTTTTTGTGTCAACACATTTTCTGTTTGTGTCGACACATTTCTCCTTCAGTGGTGTTGAGCATGCTATGGCTGTTTATGTTGATCTCTCGGTTGTTTTGTGTCGACACCAATTTCTGTTAGTGTCGACACCTTTTGCTGTTGGTGTCGACACATTTTCTGTTTATGTTGACACATTTTCCCCTCTGTTGGAGTTGTGCATTTTGTTGCTGTTTGTGTCGATACCTTTGCTGTTTATGTCGACACCTCCGCTATTTGTGTTGACACATTTTCTGTTTGTGTGGACACATTCGCTGGTTGTGGAACCCTTTTTCTTTTGGTCATATTTTTCTCATTTGGACTCGGAATTAGGTTGCTTTTGTGTTTAAATTGAAGCCCCGAAAGTCTTCTTTCCAATGGAACCTTTCTAACCATAAAATTCTTTTTGTAGAAAAAGTTCTGATCAAAAAAGTTCTGATCAAAAGAGTGAGAGTATGTCAAAATCTCTTAACCGTTTGGGAAAAGCTTATTTTTCTTCCTTAATGGAACTTTTTATCAAATTTCTTGTTCATTGGAGTTTGTTGGTGGATGATGTGGCGATTGGCCTTTGGGTCTTTTATACATTTTTAATGTATAACTGTTTGAAAATGCTTTGTATATCATGTTTTATGTTTGAACCTTGTTTTGGGTCAAAAGCATGTTTTGCGCTTTTCTTGGTTTACTATATGATATGAATTGTGGATATATTTGGTTTTCCATGGTTGTTTGAAAACGACGATTTTTGATAAAAATCTGAACACTTTGTGTTTTGGAGGTTTGGTGCTAACCCTTAGGGTTGAGGCTTAGTTTTGAAATGTTTTCTGAAAACGGGGAAAAATATTTTAAAAATGCTTTTGTGGATCTCCATGTTAATGGATGTTGGATCCTTTGTTATACATGCTGATATATAACTATTTTCGTGAAAATATTTTTTGTAGTTGAGCTACGATTTTTGTGAAATGATTCGTAGATGTACCAGGATAGCAGGATGTGGCACGAGTTGCCCTCGGTGAAAGTCCAAAAACGTGCGCAGCGTAGGTGCTCTATACCTTCGGGTTAGTCTCCGTTAAATGAATTGGTTTGGTGCTCTGTACCCTCGGGTTGTCGCCCGTAAATTGAGTGGTTACGTTATAGTGCTCCGTATAAAACTTGTCATTACCTAGCGAGTCTTGAATGGCTGGGGTCTTGGGTAATGGGCAGGAGCCTATAGTTGTTACCTCTGTCTTCCTGTGATAGAGTCGGTACATAAGAATCATTTCATTTATCCTCGGCTACGTGTTCCGAATGGATACTGTTTTATCTTTTTTCCTCGGCGGTGTGGCCTGTGTGGAGCATACTGTTTTACTACCGCTTATTGTTTTATTTTCCTCAGCGTGTGATCCGAGTGAGAAAATAAGGTTTTGGTTACGATTTTCTTTAACTGTGAAACGTTTCTGCATTCGTTTAATGCTTGGTTTATAGATGGAAAAACTGTTTTGGAGAGAGTTTACGGGATTTGGGGTTTTATGATATAAAACCTTTGTGGCATTGTGGTTGAGTTAACTCCCATGATATGATATGCATGGTTTTGTGGGTGAAAATGCGAGATTTTATGAAGTAAAACCGTTTTGAGGCTCGTGTTAGCCTAATGAAAAATTTGTAATTTTGTGTTGGAAAAACCTTTTTAGCTATTGTGATTGAGCTTGTATGCTTATGACCGCATAACCTGCTTTAAGCTTTGTGGTATGTTTCTATTAGGCTTCGGCTCACGGTGTGGAATTTTGTTGTAAAATTATTTTCAGGTGAACGTGGTCCTGTAGGTTGACCTTGGGGAGCTGGAGGTGGCTGATGACAAGAGTTTTGTTTTGTCTTGATAGGTAGTTTATACCTTTCTGTATATGTTTCATGTTTAGATGCAATATGTTGTAAAACGTATGTAATTCTTATGGATATATGCATGTATTATGCTTTCGAGAGAAACCTTGGGTTTGTTGTATTTCGATTTCGGTGGTTATTCTTTGGCTTTTCGTGTGACCCGGAGTTTGGGGGGTGACAAACACAATCTTTCTTCATTTAAATGTTTAGTGAAAATATCAGCAAGTTGGTGTTCTATGCCTACAAATTCAAGTTCTATGTTTTCTTTTTGAACGTGATCTCTGATGAAATGATGTCTTATCTTAATATGGTTTGTTCTAGAGTGTTGTATAGGGTTCTTAGATATGTTAATGGTATTAGGATTTTCACATTTAATGGGAATATGATATAAACTTACACCATAGTCTTCTAGTTATTTCATCTAAAGAACATGTGCACAACTGCTACCAGCTGCAATGTACTCAGCCTCAATTTTAGATAAGGCTACTGAGTTCTGTTTCTTGCTAAACCATGATATGAGAGAGTGTCCTAGAAAATAACATGTTCCACCTGTACTCTTCCTATCAATTTTACAACCAATAAAGACCGCATCAAAATAGCCGAATAGCTTAAAGGCTATTCCTCTAGGATAAAATAATTCTAAGTTTTATATACCTAAAAGATATCTAAAGATACGCTTAACAGCAGCCATATGTGATTCTTTAGGATTAGCTTAAAATCTAGCATGCGTGCATATATTAAATATGATGTCAGATCTACTTGCAGTTAAGTAATGTAGAGAGTTAATCATACCTCTATATCTCATTTCCTCTATTGCTTTAGCATTTTCATCATTGTCAAGTTTTGTTGAATGGCACATTGGAGTTCCCATTGATTTTGCATATGAAACATCTTCAACAAAATTTTTATGTACTTGAGCTGGTTTATGAAGATTCCTTCTTGTGATTATTTGATATAATGTCAAAGAAAGTAATTTAGCTCACCCATCGTGCTCATTTCAAATTCTCTTTGCATACAGTTAGCAAATTCCTTACAAAGAGTTTCATTAGTTGAGCCAAAGATAATATCATCTACATATATTTGAACAACAACCATGTCCTTTTTTTGAGACTCGATAAAAAGAGTTGTATCAATTTGTTTTCTTGAAAACTCATTTTCATTCAAGAACTTACTAAGTTTTTTATGCCACGCTCTTGGTGCTTGCTTCAAACCATGAAAATTCTTAGTGAGTTTGTAAATATAGTTTGGAAAATCAGGATTTTCAAAATTAGGAGGTTGTTTCACAAAAACATTTTCAGAAATAAAACTATTTAAAAAAGGCACTTTTAACATTCATTTGATAAAGTTTGAAGTTTTTAAAGCATGCAGAAACAAACAACACCCCAATGGCTTCAATCCTAGCTACATGAGTAAAAGTTTCACCAAAATCAATGTATTATTCTTGATTGTAACATTGAGCTACCAATCGAACTTTGTTCCTAAGAACTACTCTATTCTCATCTATTTTATTTTTAAAAATTAATTTTGTACTAATGATGGAGTGTTCAATAGATCTGAGGACTAAAGCCCAAACTTTTTTTTATCTCAAATTGGTTTAACTCTTCTCACATAACCAAGATTCAAAATTCATCATTTTTAGCTTTCTCAAAATGTTTTGATTCAGTCTGAAAAAGGAATGCTAAATTACCACAAATATTATGTAGAGTGGATCTAGTTTTGATACCTTAAGATGGGTCACCAATGATCAAATCCTTTAGATGATCATGAGTATACTTCCATTCCTTCGGCAAATCTGAATTTTCTTGATTTGAGGTACTAACAGCTTGCTAGATTTCATTTTGCTGTGCATTTGTAGCTTTCTCATGGTTTGACTCTTCTTGGTCGTTGATGAAAATGTCTTCAACACATTTTTCTATATCAACCAAATTATTTTTACAAATTTTTTTTAAAGAACCAATGTTAGCTTCATCAAATACAACATGAATAGATTCTTCAACAAATATGGTACTTTTGTTAAAAACTTTATAAACACTATTAGATATTGAATATCCTAAAAAAATATCTTCATCAGATTTAGCATTGAACTTGCCTAGAGGTTTGTTGTTGTTATTCAAATTAAAATATTTGCACCAAAAATCACGAAAATCATTGATATTATATTTTTTTTATTTCATACCTCATAAGGGGCTTTCTTAAAAAAAGTTCGAATCATGACTCTGTCCACAATCTAACAAGCTATGTTTATAGCCTCGACTCAAAAGTATTTTGGTAGATTATTTTCACAGAACATGGTTCTAACCATTTCTTTCAAAATTTTATTTAACAACACTATTTTGTTGAGTGGTTCTAGAAGTAGAGTATTGGAGACAAACTACCAAGATCATTGATTTGTAAATGATTTTTTGAAAAATAAAAACAAGACGGGCAATCGCCAAAAGAGGCTCTAGATAAATTTTTTTTTTGAAGTAAAACGATAAAAAAAATCCTTAGCCACCACAGTTAATTCAGATGAATACCTTTTGGTCGATTCCTCAACAACGAATTTTGATTTCATGAGTTGAAGCTCCCGTCAGAGCTTCTAGTATTGCTGATGCGATTCCCGAACGTAGTGTGGGTTACAAAATTTTAAAAATTGAAACCGACAGAACCTGGACAACCTTAGTCTTGATAGACAATTTATGATTTTGGTTTAGCCTACTCGTATATTTATAGGGCTACAATAAGGATCTGTGGAGTAATTATAAAGTAAATTTCTAGTGTAACCCATCCAGCGATTTTCACAAATATGCAAATTCTTAGTAGTTTCTGTAATTATAAAAACCTTACAACGGTTTCTATAATTTTCATAAAATACTAAATTACAGCTCACACCACTAAAGAACTGTAACTGCATTCTGAGTCATAATTTCAAGATCAATTTGTATTGAGCTCCTATTATTAAATGCTTAACTCATCTTCCCACGTTACGATTCTTGATACCTACCAATTAAATTTAATTATTGACAATTTTTAGGATTTTTTGGTAGTTCAAAATTTAGGAAAGTCAAAAGATATTTGAAAAATATTTTAGCACCTTGAAAGCTAAAATTTTAAAAACTCTATTTTGTTGAAAATAGGATCGTCACTTGATTTTTGAGAAAAATTAAGAAAAACAAAAATGGGTCACTAATCTTTAAATCGTTAACTAGAGAAAAAGGGTTCGGAGGCTAAGGTACGAATCGGGAAAGATGTTAGGTACCCCATTTGCCCAACTGTAAGGTTTGGCTCTACTAATCATCATTGGTTCTTAATAAAATTTATCAAATGCGTGCAAATAGAAAAAATATAGGTGAAGAAAGAATATCCAAAATCAAATGCAGAAAATTCATAGCATATGCATATAGAACGCCAAAACAAAACAAATAAGAAAAAAAATCTTAAATTCTATGGTATGCAATTTTTAACTAAAGAATACAAGGAACAAACTCACATACAATAATTCAAACCATGCTTTCAAATGGTTTTTGCTAAAAATCTTAATGGTTTTTGCTAAAAACCATTAAGTTCAAACCATACTAAAAATAAACATGAATTTAACTAACAGTATATAAAAATACATAAATTAATCTAAGCATGCTTTCAAATAAAATCAACAAAGCATTCTCTATGTTTACCATATTAATCATGCGTGTTGTCAAATTGTTTAAAGGTAACCAAAATAAAAAGTATGACAAGAGAACACCTAAAGATTTAAAAAGACAGAAATAAAGAAATAGTTTGTAAAAGAAAATTAAGCTAAAAAAGGTTAGAAATTGCTATTAAATTAATTTAAAAAATTTAACTATTTATATTTTATATTTTAAACGAAACAAAAGAAAAGAAAAATAAAAAAAATAAAATGAATAAGAAGGTTTAAACTACTATTAAAAGAGAAAATTACACTAATATTTAAAAAATATGAAAACTAGCATAAAAGATTTTTTGTGATTTTTGAGGTTTATAAAATAAAAATAAAATAAAATAAAATAAATACTATGAAAGAAAGGTTAAGGTAACATTAAAAGAAAAAGAAAAGAAAAATAAATAGAACACTAGTAAAAAGGAAAATAAAGCTAAATAAAGCTAACATTAAAAAAAAAGTTTAAACTACGAGGCAATATATTGAAAATAACTAAGCAATTATTAGAAAATGTGAATGTAGTATTGACAACTACATTAACATAAGTGTAAGTGTATTACATTATGACAATAACAACATCAAAAGTTATATTGTCAATTTATGTTAGCACTATTTGCTAATTTAACAAATTTATTGCAAATAAATAAATAAACTAAACCAGCTAAGACTAGCTATTTTACCAAATTAAATACATTTATAAATCAAAAGAATTCTAAAGATTAAAACAACTATATAAGTAATGTAAAATATAAAACAATTAAATTAACCCGATCACTACAAAGAGGTAGGAAATGAAGTTAGAAGAATCGAGAATCCAAACAAAGTACCTCGATCACTTAGGGAATCCTCGAGTCAAGAAATGGTGATGTACAATCCGATCCTCAAGCGATGATTCAAGTTAGGGTTTCAAAATCTTGGTATCAGGGGTTCGGCTCTCAGTAATTCGGCAGGGTTTCAACGTCGGAGCTCGAAATTGCTCGGTGTCTTGGCAAACCGTCTCTCTCTAAAATTATGTCATGAAAATGTACTAGGAGATACGGTATTTATAGAATTCTTTAACCAATGAGATGCTTGCACGTTTTGAGACACGTCATGATTTTCAAAAGTGGCAGTCGACGGTCGGTACTTCGGGAGAGTTTTCACAAACTTCTTATGGCCGTCACCACTATGCAAGTTGGCGATCACCGGATATAGGCATGACGGTCGCCACAAAAAGTGCAATTTTCAAGAGGTTCTACTAGCGGTCGCCACAATGAACATGGCGACCCCAAAGTTCCAACATGGCGGTTCAATGCTGATTTCACTGGTTTGAAGGTTTTGATCATTGGGTTCAAATATCGAGCTTGGACATTTCTCGAGGATCATACTGAATCACCATTTCAATTGCTTTCATCATCGGATTCACCTGGATCAGCCCAAGATTAGGCAGGGTCAACTTGGAGTATCTACACCGCCAGATAATCAAATCCACCTGTAGGATTTGGCACAATCAAAACTTATAAACTTTCTTGTGGGAGTATCGTAAACTCTGAATAATAGGGACATGAATTCCGTCAATAATTAATATTTACCATATAATTAATATCGCTATCCAATTCACCGGGACTATAGACCCATAAAAGATCGTACCCTCTAATGATTCAAAATAACGATTATTAAGTACACGTAAATAATAATTATTTCAGGATTAAGAGTATAAGCACTCAGAATAACCTTGGAGTTTGAATTAATTTATATAGTCAGTATAAAATTAATTACTCCATTGTGATCCTGTTCAATGCACACAAAATGTACTAGCACAGCGAGTCGGAATAATAAACGACGCTATTATCTGTTCCCTGTAACCAAAGCAGCCTACTAAAACTCTGTGCTACAGTCGAACCGATGATTTGTCCATTTTCATCTGAACTGTGAACCAAATATATATTCTGCAAAAACATATAATCTGATCTTCTGTATGCAAGTCGTACTCTACACACCAGATTAAAATACTTTACAGAATAAAGAATAACCATATACAACATTAAAAAAATGATATTACATGCATTACTCATTAAGATTCTCATAAAATAAAAAAATAATTTTATTAAAATAAAATTTAATACTAAAATAAAAAATAAATCTATGATTTTTAGTGTACAATCCAGACATAGAGAAGTTTTGATTTATATCACTTTTATCTCAGAACTTTTTAAAAAAAATTTTATCAAATTTTCTACCATGATCACTTCTGATACTTGTAATTTGAAAAAAAAATTCATTTTAAATTTTTCAAGACAATTTTGCAAAAGAGGTAATGTTTCATCCTTATGAGTTAAGAAAAGCACAAAGTATATCTAGAAAAATCATCAACAATAACAAATGTATATCTCTTGCCTTCAAGGTCAAGAGTCTTTATTGGACCAAATAAGTCCATGCGCAATAGTTATAAGGGCCTAGAAGTAGAAATTACCATTTTGGATTGAAAAAACTTCTAACTTGTTTGTAATGTTGACATGCATCACAAATTTTTTATTTTTCAAATTTAATCTGTGGTAAATCAATTACTAATTCGTTTTTTCAAAAGTTTTAAAATCAAGTTCATGTAAGTATGCTTAAGTCTTCTATGCCACAACCAACTATTATCACTCAAGGTAGCTAGGCACTTTGTGCCAATTTTAGAAAAGGTTATTTAGACTGAAAGTGTAAATATTTTCATACCTATAACCCTCAAAAATAATTTTGTTGTCAATTGAATTTTTAATAACACACTTAGCATGATCACTGACAATCTTGTGGTCTTTGTCAAAAAGTTGGTTTATGCTAACAAAATTATATTTCAAATCATCGACAAGTAAAATATTTTTCAATAGAATGGGAAGAAATTTTACCAATATAATCAATTCCTATGATTTTGCCCTTGTCACCAAATGTTTCAAATCCACCTTCTTTTGGCTTGAGAGAAGCAAACATTGATTTGCCACATGTCATTTGTCTTAAATAGGCACTATCAAGATACCACTTTTCTTTCTTGAATGAGGACTTCAGACACACCTGCAAAGAAAATTAAGTTTTTGATTTTTGGTATCCAAATTTTCTTATGTCCTTTGGTGTTAGTTCCACGTTGGTGTATTCCCTGTGAAACCCAACCCCTATTTGCAGTTAAAGTATGTGATTTTTCATGTGGATAGTGTGTAACAGTATTTCTATGCTCATAACAATGAAAACAAGTTGCGTTGGAATGATTTAAGGATGCTTTAACAAAAATGTTATTCAAAAACTTTCGTTTCATCTTTGGTTGGTATCCAATGCCAGTTTTGTCAAAAACACATTTTTGTATCTGAAGTAGTTTTTTCAAGTTTTCTTTTCCAAGAGTAAACTTATGTACAATATTTGTGAGATCTTCAAACTTCTCATTTAAAACTTGGTTTTCGGTATTTAAGGAAAACACTTGGTTTGACAGCAAACATTTTTCATCTTTTAAAGCTTCAATTTCAGAAGATGAGAAGAGCACCATCTTTTTAAGAATAACATTCTCAGGACCCATTTTGCTTAATTTATCATGCAAATCTTCAAATGCAACTTAAAGTTCTTCTAAAGAAAAATGATCATTGGTTATCTCATTTTCTTCTTTGGCCATGAGGCAAAGTTTAACAACTTTATTTTTCTCATTTTCATCCTCGGAGCTACTATACTCACTTTCACCCCATGCAACCAATATAGCTTTCTTGAATCCCTTTTTGAAATGCTTCTTGAGTTGGGGACAGTAAGCCTTCACGTGGCCTCGCTTGTTGCATTCAAAACAGATGATCTCATCTTTTTTGTGATCACTCTTGAATCTGCTTGATTCTCCCTTGAATTTGTTGGGCTCTCTCCTTTGTGCCCATCTTTCTTAAAGAATCTTCTTCCTCTTTATTTTTTATTTCTAAAAAATCTTTTGAACTATTTTGTGATGAGGGTTAGATCTTCATTTTCATCACTTGTGCAGTCTTCATCAGATTTATCACCAACAATGAAAGATTTGAAAGCTATTCTTTTCTTCTTTTAACTGTCATCTTCATCATCCATCTTAATATTCATCTCATGTGTCATGAGTGATTCAAGATGCTCCTCTAAGCTTATTGTAGTGAGATTCTTTGCTTATTGAATGCAGTTACTTTAACTTTCCAACTTTTAGACATACATCTTAGGATCTTTCTGACCGTCTTTGCATTAGAATAAATTTTGCCAAGAGATTTCAGTCCATTAATAATATTAGCGAATCTAGTGAACATTATAAAAAATAATTTCATCATGCTTTATTTTAAATAATTCATAGTTATGAACAAGCATGTTTATTTTTGATTCCTTGACTTGGTTAGTTCTCTTATGAGTAACTTCAAATCTATCTCAAATCTCCTTAGCATATCATAGGTGGAGATTCTATTGAATTCATTTGGATCAAGAGAGCAATATAAAAGATTCATAGCCTTTGCATTTTTTGTATCTCTCTTGTTAAAAGTACTTGTTTTCTATTTTACTTTATTTCCTTAATAGTATTCTTGTACTCATTTTTAACCTAATAATATATAAATGATGTATCGGTGAAGGAGGCTAATTAACCTCTCTGAACTCATTCTTCTCATCTCTTTTTTTCTCTCTTATCTCTTCTTTTTTTTTCTTCAAACCTTAAATTCATCTTCTCATATTCAACTTGGTATCAGAGCGACTCCAATATAACTTTAGAAGCATTGTAAAGCTTCAGCCCTTGTTGGGCAGAGAAAACAGCGCACTGATGTTGTATTCTGTATGATGACGTTAGCATGACGTTAGCGCCTGTACAGACGACGACGAGCATTGCTCCTATGGTTCGAATCGCCTCAGTTCACTGGTCCTTGCGATGATTTTTTCTTGATTTTGTGAAGAAGATTGGCATATTTTCCAATTTTTCAAAGCTTTTCACAGTTTTGGAACCCTAAGGTTTCGATCTATGTTTTGCAACCTTGATCTTAGTTCTTGGTGGTCACGATTCAACATATAGGTACCAAAACTCTCATCTCAAGTCAAATCTATGCTCGTTTGCTGCATATGGAAGTTTTTTTGGTCGATTTTTGACTCAGCACCGTTGTTCTTGGTTTGTAAGTATGCGGTCTACTTCATTTCTTGTTTTTCGTGGTTTCTACTGGTTTGACTCCCCGCTATTGGCGTCGAAACTCATGGAACTTGTCAAATCTAAGCTCGTTTGGTGATTTTGATGGGGTTTTAGGTGTTATTTAGCTGATTAAGGGTCGGTAACTCCTTTTTTTTACTTCAGCGATGCCTCTGCTCATAAAACAATGACCTGGTTGCAATTGGTTGGTCGATTAAGTGTGTTTTTGGTTGATTTCTCGTTGTTTGATTTTCCTCAGTTGATTTCTCCTTTGATTACACTTGTTTCTTGAGTTGCTATGGCTGAGACAAAACCTAGTGATCTTAAAAATGACAACTTACCGCAATGTGTCCCTTCTAAATGTCTTAATGGTGTTAGCTATTTAGCTTGGGCATATGCATTTAAGATTTTTCTCAAAGACAAACAGCGGTTGAAGTACATCACTGATCCTTATCCGCCTAAAGGGGATCCTACTCTTTCTAGTTGGGAAATGATTAATTCTATTATTATGGGTTGGCTGTGGAATAGTTTGGAGCCTCCCATTGCTACTACAGTGGAGTTCTGTGATACTTCTAAGCAAAACTGGGATTCTCTTACCGATTCTTTCTCGAACCAAAGCAGTGTCTCTCGTGTTTATGAGTTATCTGAGCAAATTTTTGCAACCAAACAAGTTGGGAAATCTTTGTTTGAATATTACAGTAAGCTCAAAAGTCTCTGGGATCAGTTATTGCAGTATCGTTTCTTGACTACTGACTTACAACAATAGAAGCGCCAATTGGAGAACTTTATGATTACCTCTTTACTTTCTGGTTTAGATTCTGATCTCCGTGGATTTAAATATCAAATTTTGGCCAGTAAAACTTTACCTACTGCATCTAACGCTTATTCCCGGTTGTTACGCTCCTCATTGGGCCAATCTTCTCATATACCTAGTCCTGATGCTCCTCCGTCTGCATCTGACTCTTATGCCTTTCGTGGTAGTGGCCGCGGTAATCAGGGTGGACGTAATTTTCGTGGCAGTTCTCGAGGTGGTAGTTGCAATAGTGGTCGTGGTGATACAAAATGTGATCATTATGGTGGTACTAATCATACTGAACTATATTGTTGGGCTAATTATGGTAAACCTAATTATATTCATCAAGTTACTGATTTCACATCTTAGCCTATGCTCTCTCCTGCTTCTTTTCATCAGTTGCCTTTCGCTTCTGATAGCCTCTTCTCATGGTGTTCTCACTACTCAACTTAGCAAGATTGTTCAAACACTATGGTCTGTTTTTCCTCTATCTTTCATAGCTACTTTAGCCAATTCAGGTAATGTTGCATATGCGGCCCTTACATCTCCTTCATGGGTCATTGATTCTAGCGCTAGCTGTCATGTGTTTGATAATCCATCGCTTTTTTCTTATTTAACGCCTATCAAGCATTATATTGTTTTAGCAGACGGTTCATCTCGACACGTGTAGGGGACGGGTATTCTACATCCATCTCTATCTTTCTCATTACCTTCTAGTCTTTATGTCCCAAATTTTTTCTTTAATTTACTCTCTATTAGCCAGTTAACTAAAGCTTTACATTGCTCAATAACATTTTCTCTCACTTCTTGTGTTTTGCAAGACCTGTAGACCAAGTAGATGATTGGTTCGGTGTATGAGAATGATGGCCTTTATTATCTTGATGTTGCTTCACCTTTCACTTCTTCATCTGTTGTGAGTGCTGCAGTCTCTCCCTTTCAGTGGCATTTGGGTTTGGGCCACCCATCTGTGGCTAAGCTTAAGTCGGTTATTCCCAGTTTGAGTCACGTGTCTGGTTTTTATTGTGAAGCTTGTTAGTTAGGAAAGCATCACCATAGTTCCTTTTCTACTAGTAGTCGTAGTCGTCAATCCGAGTCATTTGATGTAGTCCATACAGATATTTGGGGTCCTTCTCGAACTCCCAGTAATAATGGATATTTTTATTTTGTTATTTTTGTGGATGACTATTCTCGCATGACTTGGTTGTTTTTGTTGAAAAGTCGGTCAGAATTACCTTTTATTCTCTCTTGCTTTTATAATGAAATTTATACCCAATTTGGCAAACATCTCAAGGTTATTCGATCGGATAATACTCTTGAATATCTACAATCCAGTGTTACTTTTTTTTATGTTGATCGTGATATTATCCACCAAATCACTTGTGCTTACACGCCTCAACAAAACGGGATTGTTGAATGCAAATATCATTTGTTAGATGTTGCTCATACCTTATTGTTTCACACAATGGTACCCAAATAGTTTTTGGGTGATGCTGTTCTTACTAGTTGATTTCTTATTAATCGCATACCTTCTAATGTCCTCCATGGCCAATCTCCCATTTCCTTGTTATATCCGACCTCCTCGCCCTTTTCTCTCACTTTTCGGGTTTTTAGGTGTACTACATTTGCACATGTTCTTGATCCTGGTCGTGATAAACTGTCTCCTCGGGCTCAAAAGTGTGTTTTTCTTGGTTACTCTTGCACTCAGAAAGGTTATCGCTGTTATCACCTTGAGTCCCGCCAGTATTTTATTAGTGTTGAGTCCACCTTCTTCAAATCCACACTTTTTTTTACTTCCTCCAATCTTCTGTTGTCGTTTGATCTCATTTTCTGACGTGAAAGGGAGTCTAGCTCTTTTCCTATTCTGCCTTTACCGGTTTCTCTGCCATCTCCTACATCTCCTTCCTCTTTATCTATTTCTCCGTTGCAAGTATATCAGCAATCTCATGCTCGACAACTTATCCCTTATGTCCTGAATTCGTCATCTTCTTTAGCTGAGGCTCCTGTGTCCTCACCCCCTCCATCTGTCTCATCTGACTTAACTATTGCCTTACACCATGGTAAGTGTGCCTATGCTCTACACCATATTGTTCATTTTATATCCTATGCTCGTCTCTCTCCTTGTCTCTCTTCTTTTGCTTTTACGTTGTCGTCTATTTCTGTTCCTTCCTCCTATAAACAGGCCATGTCAATATTTGGATGGAAAAATGCTATGAATGAGGAAATGAGAGCACTTCATCAGAATCACACTTGAGAACTTATTTATCTTCCACCAAGGAAGCAAGTTGTGGGTTGTCGCTGGGTATACACTTCGAAATACCTTTCTGATGGGTCTGTTGAGCGACTTAAGGCATTGTTGGCTGCTAAGGGGTATACTCAAACATATGGTGTTGATTACTTAGAATTCTTTTCTCCTGTGGCTCGTTTGAACTCCGTTCACATCCTTCTCTCTATTGCAATTAGTCGTTCTTAGCCCTTATATAAACTTGATATTAACAATGCCTTTTTTCATGGCGACCTTCAAGAAGAGGTATATATGGACCAACCACCTGGTTATAGTGTTGATGGTAGTGCTCAACTTGTGTGTCGTTTACGTAAGGCACTTTATGGTTTACAACAGTCCCCTCGTGCCTGGTTTGGTCGGTTCAGTTTCATTGTACATACCTATGGGTTCTAACGTTCTATATTTGATCACTCTGTCTTTATTCGTCATTCTTTTGGAGGCACTATTGTGTCGATTATGTATGTTGATGACAATCTGCTTTCGGGTGATGATGCTTGTGGCATTCTTGATCTGAAACACCGCTTGGCCACATGCTTTCATACTAAGGACTTGGGTGATCTTTGTTATTTTCTTGTGATTGAGTTTGCTAGTTCTTTTAAGGACATTTCTCTTTCTCAATAAAAATATGTGCTTGATCTTCTTTCTGAAACTGGCCTTCTTGATGCTCAGTCTGTTGATTCACTCTACTGTTAAACTTGATGCTGAACAGGACAATATTTTTGATGATCCTGATCGATATCGCCGTCTTGTTGGCAAGCTAATCTATCTCACTGTTACTCGCCCGGATATTACCTTTGTCGTTAGTGTTGTGAGCTAGTTTATGCATACTCATTGGCAACCACGTTTTGAGGCTGTTTGTCACATCTTACGCTATTTAAAGAGTGCCCTAGGCCGTGGCTTACTGTATCAACATCTGATTCTTTGATTGTCACCAGATTTAGTGATGTTGATTGGGTCGGTAGCCGCTCCAATCGACAATCTACGTCTGGCTATTGTACCCTCGTTGGTGGCAATTTAGTTACTTGGCACAGTAAGAAACAAAGTGTGGTGGCTCATTCCAGTGCTGAAGCCGAATATTAGGCTATGGCTCACACTGCTTCTGAAATGTTGTGGGTTTGTTCTCTTCTTCGAGATTTTGGCATTTCTACTTCACTTCCTATGCAAATATTTTGTGACAATCAGGTTGCTATCTTTATTGCTAATAATTCTGTGTTCTATGAACGTACTATGTATATTGAAATTGATTGTCACTTCATTCGGAATTTGTTATTGCAAAAACAAATTGCCACACCTTATAATATATAAATTTATTTCTCTTATTAATAGTGTTTGTTTTCTATTTTAATTTATTTCCTTAATGGTATTCTTGTACTCATCTTTAACCTAATAATATATAAATGATGTATGGGTGAAGGAGGTTAATTAACCTCTCTAAACTCTTTGTTCTCATCTCTTTTCTTCTCTCTTATCTATTCTTTTTTTTTTCTTGAAACCCTAAATCCACATTCTTGTATTTAACTTCTCTTATATTAGTCTCGGTTCATTCATTCTCAAGTTTAAGGGCAGATTCCCCTTTTACAGTTTTAGTAGGTCTTTTTGGTCCATTTATAATGCCCTTTCAAAGGTCATAGTCTACGGTCTGAATATAGATTATCATCCTAACTTTTCAATAATTATAATTTGTTCTATTGAATAATGGGGTCTGTTAGTGGACTGACTTTCAGGCTGAATAAGTCCAATACTGGTGGTTGACATGTATACTTTTAGACGGTTAAATCAAAACACAGGGGTGAATTGGGTTTTAAAACAATAATAACTATTTTAAAACCCTTTTCAAAACTTTTTCATTTCACATGCAAATATAACAGATATTAAAGTAATATAGAAATTAAAGAGGTTAGAGAAAGAAAGTATTGAAGAGACACCAAGAGTTATAGTGGTTTAGCTTCTTCCAAGCTTATATTCACTGCTCAAGACTCTCATTGAGAATTTACACTATGATCAAATGCTTCACAGGCGTATTCAAAGGCATTTATAACCTCAAAAAATTTTTACAAAACAATTCTCTATTTTTTCTAAACTCTCTTGAGTTTTTATTTAAGAAGTTCACTCACTCTTTTAAAGGATCAAGGGTGACTCATCCTCTTTTATAATAAATGTGAGAGAATTGAAGGTTTACTTACTAACACTCTTTACTATGGGTGTACACGATCCGAATTGGACCCGTTTTTAAAAAAAACCAAGAATCGGACCATTCATAACAGTTTTAGGTTTTTTGTAAATGTGTTCGAACCGTTCAAATAACGAAACTGGACCAGAACCGATCCATGACAACGGATCAGACACGATTCAGTTAACGGTTTCTATCACTTCAGCAATCAGACCTTTTACATACCAAAATGTAACCCATGAAAATGTCAAAAAGAATTTTAATTCCAAACTAAAAAATTCAGCATCAAGCAAAATACAAGCAAAATCAAAATGCAGTCAGCCATCAAAGTGCAAACTTCAGCAAAAAAATACTTATTACTGAAATAAGAAGAGAAAACGTGGAAGAGAAAACGTGGAAGAGTAAAGTCGAACCGACATGGTGGCAGTCACAGAACATCGACGGAGAGACAATCACAGGCGAAGGGTTGGCGTCTGAGTCTCTAAGCGTCGGCAGCAAGACGGTGAGGCGTCTAATCGAGGTGGCGAGGAGTTTGCAGCGAGGCCGGCTGCGTGAACTGTGTGAGAGTGACTGAGTGAGGCGTCAAGCTGCGGACTGAGGGCCTGAGACTGTGAGGCAGAGCAGCTAAC